>VZRI01009286.1:78162-91612 GCA_013397515.1 Upupa epops | reverse complement strand
TCCGTCTCTCAATCGCGGCAAAGCCAGTTTTTCTGTCTTCTTCTAGTGTGCAATACAGGGAAGCAGTTTATCTGCCTCAATTCTAACACTATGGCAAACTGTTAGACTGAAACACTTTTAGGGCTTTAGAAAGGAAAGGAAAAGGGTGAAGAGGAAGTGAGGCTTACTTCCTCCTGTTCTTCCTAGTATTGAACTAAAATATCACATTCAGGCTGCCTTGAACATTTTACTTTTCAACTCTACCCCAGTCAACCTACATGTTTCCGTCCCAGCCACTGTCCTGTATTTTCTTATTCTAGCCATAAAAATAGTTATAAATGAAGGTATCATTTCTTGCTAGTTTCACAAGTCATAAAATAATATAATGATATAAAAGACAAGGTTGAAAGGGGCTTTGAAAAATACTCTGTTGCTATATTTTGTAGGAAAATGAGATTATCTAACATCTTATCCCATCACATCTTGGAAACCTCCAGTAATGGGGAATCTACCACATGCCTGGGAAGGTTCTTTCAGTAGCTGTTTTCCCTGTAAGAAACTTATATCAAAACGAAAATTGTCCTGGTGCAGCAAGTAAGGTGAGAAAAACCCTGTCTAATTTTTAATTTTTTTTACAGTTTTAATTCAGACTGTAACAACTGATTAATTATTAGATGGCAGTGTTCCAAGACAGGACTTACCTTTGTCAATATTATTAGTAATACACAAAAATTATTTTTAGAGGTATGATGTTCTTAACTAATTTTGAAAATGCATTACTATCAGGGAGGTTTTTCTTCAATAATAGGCATGGGTTTTGCTCCTATTTCTCTGAAGAAGTGAGACAAATTCTAATTCCACATAGAGAACTCAAATAGTGCTTCATTGAAAAAGGAAAATCTAAAATAGCTTAGTGGAAACATGAATTACAGCTGTAATATTCAAAGCCATTTAGGAGTCTGAAATGAAAGAATTTGCATTATAATTTGAGTTGTCAAGTTGCTTCAGGCACATATGTTTCTGAGATTTTATACCTTATGCAACTTCTGCATTAAATACATTCATAGCATTGCACTTACCAAAAAAAAGAAATTCTTGATTTGGAAACATGTCATTTGTTTTAGTGCAAATACCTATGAAAAGCTTTTTAATAGCAACCTCTTTTTTTCAGACATCTAAATTACAATCTCCACAAAGCAATGGTGTCCCATTGACACTATCACTAGTAAATAAGCTCTGGCACTATGTGAAGACAATTCAACAGTATTTTTCCCAAACTGTGTGCAGCAGTGCTATCACTGAAGTTGTTGTCAGTGAACCAAAAATATGCCAATGTAAATAGAACATACATTACTTGCAAAGTTTGTAATTCCTACAAGGCCTTTTAATTTCATATATTACACAGAAATCAATTTGTATTCATACAGTACACAGAATAGACAAAAGAAATATGGCGTTTCTTCACCAATCTGTAATTTCTTTACAGACGGTAATAAAATAACATTTGGTCCCCAATACCAAATTGGTCCAACAGCTCAGTCCACAACCTATACTGGTACCTGGGGTTGCTCTTGCCCACATACAAGACTCTACATTTACCCTTGTTGTACCTCATTAAATTTCTCTCTGCCCAGCTCTCTAGCCTGTCCAGGTCTCGCTGAATGGCAGCACAGTCTGCTAGGGCGTCAGTGACACTACCCAGTTTTGTGTCATCAGCAAACTTACTGACAGTGTTCCCAGTGCCTCATCCAAGTCATTAACAAATATATTGAATAGCACTGGTCCCTTGGGGGACTCCACTAGATACAGGCCTCCAATGAGACTCTGTCCCATTGACCACTGCTCTCTGGCTTCTATCCTGCAGCCAGTTCACAATGTTTCTCACTCTCCATTCATCCAGTATACACTGCCTCAGTTTGGCTGTGAGGATGCTACGTGAGACTATGTCAAATTCTTTACTGAAGATAGACCACATCCACTGCTCTGCCATCATCTATCCACCTGGTTATGTCCTCACAAAAGTCTATCAGGTTAGTCAAGCATGTCTTCCCCTTGGTGAATCCATACTGACTGTCCCTAATGATCCTCTTGTCCTTGATGTGCCTAGAGAATAGATCACCCTCCTAGCAGCTCTGCTACAGCACCACATGGCATACAAGGAATTCAAGACAGTCAGCATGGTCTTGCCTAACCAACCTAGTTGTAAAATGACATAAGTCAATAAGAGAAAAACTGTGAAACAATTTTTACAACAATTCTGTGCAAAAGATAAAGTGTTCACACCAGGGATTGTCTATGGGTCTGCATTCATATTACTTCGAATGCTGAAAATTCGGTCTTGAGAGGTGTTTTGGCACTACTGTAGTACATATGATTTATTATTAATAATAAACTACAGTATTATTATAGATATACCCTTTTAAAAACATCTGGTCTGAGAGTTCTCAAATGTAATAGAGCTCTATTGCTTGATTTCTTAGAATAACCCTTGAGTCAATTCATCAGAACAAACATGTGTTTTCTTGTCTAAGAAAAACAAAAAACTGCACTTTTAAAAAAGCTTTTCCAGTTCTTCAAAACACTGCCAGGTGGGTGATGTTGTAACCCAGTGGAAGGATGTGGCCTACCATAGCAAGAAGTTTGTGTGTGCTATGCTGGTCTAAGTGCGGTGCTTTGAAAGACATCTTTCTGAATTATAGTGACAAGGGTGCAGGATGATAATTTCTCCTTAGCTGCACCTCCAGCTCTTAGAGTCTCTGCTTTGCATTGAATTATGCCTGACTATTGCTCTGGCAATGACAGTAGGTCAGACAGAGTAGCCAAAGCTCCAGCCTTCATTCATGACAGTTGTCCCCTTTGCAGAGGGCACCTCACTTATTTAGCATGATATCCACCTCCATGGGATGCCTCCAGGGTGATGTAGGCAGGCTTCTAGAGCTTGGTTGGCCTTGACCTTTCCAGCATCTGGTTCAAGTTCCCCATGGTGCAAAAAACAATAGAAATCCATGTACAGCAATGGCCCACAACAGTAATCATCAGTCACCTTCTTCTGACTCTCCTGTGCATGACAGATCTCCATAGGCCCTACATTTAATTCTGTTGTCAAGCAAATGAATATGACTGCAACTAAACGATTCACTGCTTCTTTCAATATAATGTATAAACTAACAGAAACAAAAAAATAAGAATCTAAAAGCAAATCGTTCCCTTCCATTGCCACACTGAAGCACAGCAGGAAACCTTTTCCCCATCTGAGTCAATATCATCAGCCCTATGTGATTTCAAACAAAGTTTTGTATCAGGTAGCTGTGCCAAGGACACCTAAAAGCCCCCCACAATTTCATTACCTTGCTGCTGCTCTTCTGAATTTAACAACTGTTGGGCACTGGAAAATACCTGTTCCACACTCATTAAAGACATAGCCCAAAATTTGAATGAATTAACAGGAATTTTACAGTAACCTTTAGCAGAAACAGGATTTCAAAAACATATGTGCTCAACTGTAATGCAAATGTTAAAAAAAAAAAAAGTCACACAAGTGCAGCTACAGGACCTAAGAGGGCTTTGATTACAGATAATTTAACAAAAGAGTTGTGACACGGTATGGATTGCTTGAGAAGGACTCTGGTTTTTTTGCTCCTTGTGAAATTGGTATGTTGTAAATTGCGTTGCCTGCCTATTATCAAATTTTTCTTTCAGTTTATTAACTTGGCAGAATATTTCGGCAACTAAATGGACCTGCCTAAGACAAACAAATAACACAGTCAGAACTCTAACCTCTTAACTGACATAGGTCAGAGATCCCAAATTGCAGCATCGCCCTGCCAGATGCCAATGAAAATTCACAGTTCTGAGCAACTCAGCACCTCACTGGAGGGTTGGGAAAGACCTTCTCTACACTCTTCTCAGAGACATGCTATCAATTGAAGAATAAGCAGTGGAGAGGATTATTGAAGGTTAAATTTGTCACTTAAAGCATTTGCCACAAAATATTAGCAATTGCTGCAAAATAACAAAAAAGATGTCTTTTCTTGGTGATGCCCTGCAATACGACAGGTGACAATGAGTTTAAAGTAGAATGTAGGAGATTCAATTTGAACAGAATGTTGTAACAGGCTGCCCAGAGAGGTTGTGGAGTCTCTATCTCTGAAGACATTCAAAACTCACTTGGAGATGTTCCTGTGCAATTCACTCTAGGAGCAGCTGCTCTGGCAGGAGAGTTGGACTAGATGATCTCCAGAGGTTCCTACTAACCACCACAATTCTATGATTCTACGAAAAAAAGAGAAAGCATCTGAGAGGAAAACAGTTTAAAAAAATAAATGATACCTAATTGTTTTTTCCCAGTATGACTTATTCACCTTTCTGCCACTCTTTTCTTAGAAAATTCTCACCACAACTTACATAACCTACATTATTTAGGAAATAACAGGAGCTGGTTGCCAGATTATTTCAAAATACTGTGACAAATAATCCAGATCAGTTATTTCCTACTCTCTCACTAGCCTAGCCTACTTACTATAGGATTCATATATCTTCTCTGGCTATGTGCTATAAATTTTTTCCCACCAAAAATTATCTAGACCACTATTACTGTTTATTCTGAGTGGTCAAAGACTGTAATGAATGGAAATGACAACCAGTCATGGTGGCAGCATCCCATAGATACAGCTCGCTCACCGCAATTGCTCATATAGTTTCTTACAGCAATTTCTTATGGCATGTTGCACCTTGCCATAACATGTAGTCTCATGGTTTGTCTTCACTGCATTTATTTTGAACCAGATACCAAATCTAAACAGTTTTCTGCTTTTCCACTATATGGATAATCGTTGATGGCTTTCTCCTTCTTTTCTGTGTTTGTAGAGATTGCTGGAGGAGAGAACATTCTGAAGTTTCCCAAAAAGCAATGAGAGTCATCAACACTTCCCAATTGGAGAATTCTAATTGTAAAAATGTTAAAAAATAAAATCATGAACAGGAGAAGATAACTTGTTTAGGTTCTTTTTTCTAGTTTTATGCACAAGTACAAAGATTTTCAATGCAACCTTCAGATAATCGTAACAGGATGCCACTTGCTACACAGGACAAAACTTTGGCTCCTATACAATGCCCTAAGTTAAAAAGTTGACTTCAGCATTTCTATTTACCCACTGATATCCTTTTAGACTCTGATGGGAAAAGCAAAAGTTAGGGGAGATGTTACCAGCAATTGTCTGGAATAAAGCCATTTAACTCACAAATTCTCTATTCAAGGAAAAATTCAGGCCTCAATATTGCATGAAACAATTGAGTATTTGTTTCAGGATCTTATGCATATAATAAGATTGGATCTTTCTAGAGTATTTGTTTCAGGATCTTATGCATATAATAAGATTGGATCTTTTCTAAAAACATTTTTGACAACTTTATATCAAAGTAATGTTTTTCTTCTACGTTATTAATTTGACATTTAAAAAGCTACATAAAAATAAACACATAAAGCCTAAAGTATTTTGGAAGACACTAAATTAAAATTAAAATGTAGTTAGTTAAACTACAGTTGATTCTTAGATGCACCTCCAATGGTAAAATATATGAGCTTCATATATTAAGAGGGATATATGCAAGACCAAACCAGACAGTCCATATCTCTAGGACTCTGCAGTTTTTGTGGTATTTATCTGTTCAAGACATGGAAATTTTAGAAAAGTGCCTGCTTGTGCAATTGATGTACTAATGTGCAATCTATTGAATCGAATAACTTTAAAATAGTTTGGAAAACTTAATCACTATTTTCAACCAGCATCAAGAAATAAAACTTCAGACACATTTGTCAACTTCATAGTTCTGGAAAGGTTGTGTTTTCATGGACTGCAGTCTTTCAAAATGGATTGGACTAATACCAGCAAAATGGGTGACAGCAATTATTAAGTCCACTGGCTTGGATAAAATCCAGCCTGTTCTGCCAACTTGTTTCACAAGGTTATTCTTGCTTTCAGGGCACTCATAAAAGGTCCTGCTTACTGAGTGTGATATGGAGCATTTTTTATATTGAAATGTATTTTCTTTTTATCTTGAAGAAAATTTAGGCTACTTCTCTTGCCTTGTATTTTAGACGTAATAATATATTTAAATTGTTCCATGTAGCTGACAGATACTCTTTCAGTAAAATTTCAGTAAAATTTGAACAAATATAAACAGAGTTCACATTCTTAATCAGTATTTCATTTGTTCATTCATTTAGAAAGTAAAGAGGATTGGTTGATTTAGGGAAAGCAATTTAGGAAAACCAGAATTGAGATGCTGTCATACACAAGTTTTTTTATTTGAAATTTAAAGTAGTTACAGCTTAGACTAGATTCTGTATTTCCTCTTAGACTTCTGTGGGAAGCCACCATAGAAACACCTGTATGATTACAGCACTTGCACAAAAGTGTGAAAATGAAGCATTACTCTTTAGATGTATTCCTCTAAGCAAACAAAATTTAGGAAGCTTAAGAAAAAAGGAGCACCTCCACACATGTCTATTGCAATCCTTAATTGAGATCCAGAAAGCAGGCCACTGAAGAGCTTATCTTGTTAGTATTGCAGGCCATGACTAGAAATGAAATCAAGTCCAATTCTCCTACTGAGGGGGAGAATAGTAATTATCTTATCAAGACAGCAATGTTTCATTGAAACTTCTCTAGTTTTATGAAACATTGCCTAATGTGATACAGTTTTCTGATAGATAAAGACTGTAAGCCAAATTTCCTCTCTCCCAGGTGATGAAACCACCAGGATTCAAAAATCATACTGAATCTGAATAAGTCCTTTTGGTTTAGCAAAAAAGCCATACACTTTGTGTCTCACATGCATTGTTTTGAGAGAGGTGTGCAGACAAATGTCTGCTATTACTCCACTACTGCTCTGGGAGGTCTCACTGTGAAGCAATGAAAAAAGTCTCTCTTTCCCTTACTATTATATAAAAGACCAGACCAGTGCACCTTCTTCACCACATGTATTAGGGACTTTTTTTTCTTCTACTTCCTCCCTAAAGAAATTGCTTATCCATCTTCCTCAGAAGCATGGCTTCAAATCCTTTTTACTAGGAGAGATCCCTGCCATCTCCACCTTGGAAATCCCATAGGCAGAATGACCAGTCTAAGCCCTAAGTATCCACCTATCTAACACTGAGCTACCTGTGTTCTGCTGAAGGGCAGGCTCCTGGGTCCTGATTAGTTTTCTGCAAGTTTTAGATCACATTTGACTGCCTCTAACATTCTCCTGCAAAAATGCAAAAACTATGACCGATAGCCATAGTGTTGGATTTAGCCTCAAGTTTCTATTTAGCCTGCTCTTAAAACTAAAATGGTAGAACTTTTTAAACAACTCTTCTCATTTCTGAATACTCTCTCCTCTCTGCCGCTGCTTTCTTCTGCCTTCCTGTGTTTTGAAGGGCAGAAAATATTAAAAGAGAGATTACACTCAAAGAGTGGGTCCTTCATTCTACAAATTCTATTTAAGAAAATATGTCTCACCTCCAGAAACTATCAAATTGCAATGAATGACAGTTTTTCTTACTCTTGCATGTCTGGGTTCTTGAATGTCTCCAAGATAATTAACTCTACAAAAAATTTGCATCATCAAGATTTGGTAAATGGGGTCTTATTGACCAAGTTATATTGAAGACAACAAACTTTTAATAAATAATGCTAAGGGAAAAATTAAATAAAGAATTCAGTGAATCAGTTCAGCACAGAAAATTAAGTAAACAGTTACTTTCACCCTGAAGAGTTTCATTTACACCTGAAGTGCATCAAACAACAGAAGTGTCTTCTTAAGCAGTATTAATAGATTTTTTTTTATAGCTATAATTTAAGATAGCAAAATGGGAAAAAAAGGGTAACTGTGATGCAAATGTGATGGACTGAAGGAGCAAAGACTGGAAAACATTTTTTGAAAAGGATTTGATGTAACTTTAAGAAAGAATCTGGTGTGTATGTCAACAAAGATTACTAACATAGTTAGTCTGTAACCTCAGCTGTACAAAACAAGTACTTGTCAAATTGGAATAAGCCTATTGCTAACAGGCAGCTGCAAAAGCAGACTTCACATCTGAAAGTATTTAGTAAGTGCTTCTAACATATCTTCATCTGTAGCACAGAACTGAAATATTTTATCAGTGCATTGTGGAATGAAAAAATATAGGTTACAAGCAACCAATGAATATACTATGAGCATGCAAATATCGCACGCAATCACAGCACATAAAATCTAGCATACCAAGCACTAAATTCCATATTAAATATATCCAATTCTAGTGGAAAATAAATAGTTAAATAAGCAAAAAATTGTGCATGCCTGATAAATTGTTTACCTCTTGGCTTTAGATGGCATTTAGAGAAGTGCTTAAGTCATCAGAGCTTCAGAGCAACAGGCAGGTCTAGGATTCAAAATGTAGCATTAAATTACAGTGGAATTGTACAAACTGGTCAGATTACTGTAATTTTTGTACCACTATGTGTTTTAACTTTTCTTTCACATTACACCTATCTTTTCTGCTTGTACTACACATTTTGATTACAGACAATTTCTTTGTTCACATTTGGGATCTAGCATAATGGAAATGTAATATCTACTGCATTAAAAGTAATACAAATACTATTTTCTATCTATCATTTCTATTTACTTTTTCATTTTTAAGCGCATTTAATTGAAATTCTACTAGCAAAAATATTGACTCAGACAAATAATGTCTTCATTTTGCTCCTTACTCTACTTCCCTTATTCTTTCTTGGCTGAGTGACATACAGAAAAAAAAATACAACTACCCTATACACACAACTATAAGCAGATATTTCCACTCCAGTTTATCTTGTTTTGTTTTTCTTTCTTCCTTTGTCAACAGTAATCATTTATTTGACATATAATAATGTGATTTAATTAATGTGTTCACTGCATTCTGAAGACACAACTGAAGACACAACATTGCATTTTGAAGACACAATTTTGTGTTTCTTCCTACTCATTCCCTGAAATAATTGAGTGTAATATGTCATCATCCTGCTCCCTTGGTTGCAAGCTTCCCTATAGCTTCCAAGGTTATAAAGGAACTGTTTAAGTACCCTAGCACCCATTTTCTAGCTACTTCCCATTCTACACATAACTGTGATTAAATACACTGTAGTTGTTCATTTTTTCCTTCTGTGACCACAAGACTAGTAGAGGTGCTCTTGTTTGCTTATGTTTGCTTTTCTGTACAACTGATTTATGGCTCTTTTTTATAATACATTTTTTTAGACAGAGACAGAAATTACAGAAATGACACACTTCTGCTCTGAAATGAAATGTAGGCCTAGTGCATTTCAAAAATTAATGACCAGAAAATGAGTTAAAACAAATGCAAGAGATTGACTTGCAGCCAAAGTAAAACTTCATTCAAACTTCCTGTCTTCTTTTCTTGTATCTGCAAATACTCATCTCAGGTTATTGTTTTTTCTACAGCATTGGTGTCAGAAAAATTCTTTCAGATTGATTAAGTACAGAAAAGAAATGGACATGTTGGAGTGCAATATCATTTGGTGAGGAAGCTGTCCTCACCAAGTCAGGGACTTATTATAATGATAAGGAATTTATTAACATAAAAAGTAAACAGAGGGTTTTAAAAGAAAAACCATGGCTTTTTGTCCCATTCCAGCAGCTTTCTCTACTACCTCCCTGTACAGGAGAAACCTATGGCTGTGCTCCTAACGTGACGAGAACTAAATCCCAGTCTATTGAGAAACAAAAGAAGGAAAACAAATAAAGATGAAAAATGAATTGTATATCACTCATCCCAAACAAACAGTGAGCTAGGAAAGAGAGAGGTTCTGCTCCATAGCTAGCTGCAGGAAAACTCCAAAAATGGCAACACCCAGAGGACCTGAGAGCAATGCAGTACCAAATACCAAAAATTTCTGAGGTAGATAGGATTAGGGGAAAGGATATCTAGCTGTTGTGTGTCCATGGAAACAGCTTCAGTTTTACAAGCTAGAAGGGATTCATTTCAAATCCTACCTGATTAGGTATCACACTGCCACAGAAGTGTTATACAATATTCAGTTCTTGAAAAATTAGATAGAAAAATTATACAATATTTAGTTCTTGAAAAGTTAGACCGAAGAAATATGTGATAGAAAAGGTCAAAGAATACAATGAAGTTACATGAAAGAAATATAGTATTGTCATGTCATGACTATAGTTCTTTTTAATTCTTTTGCAATATTGATTACAATGAAAAGAACATTTAAAACTATAGTTCCCTTCATGTAGGATTTGCGAGAGTGAACCTATATTTTGACCTTCAATGAACTCTTGTGCTTGATAAATTCAGCTACATAAATGCTTCCAAAAATCAGTGACATAGAAGGACAACTATGTCTTAAGCAAATTAATTAAAGAACTGATGTGCAAATTGATTCAATTCTCTCTACTGGTGAATAATGGTCCATAACACTGTCAACACATGTTTCAAATGCTAAGGTTTGTACATTCATTCTCACTGCATGCATTTTACTGCTTTTCATAGAAGTAATGAAAAATATAAAGAGAAAAATTGCTGAGCTGTACAATTTTGCTGTAGAATTGATAGCTACTTTTTGTGTTTTTGTAATAATATACTCTACCTTCTGAATTATTTTTTCACCTCGACACTCTATTGACACAATGTCAGACTGACCAACACCACGTTAATGTCATAAAAGTTGGGAGCAGGGGAGCAGCTTCAGAGGCTGAATTGCCCTGCAGCTTTCAGAGGTATCTGATCTGTGACAGGATCAGAATAAGACATACCATCCCAGGAGTGGATGAAAAGATGGCCTTGTCTCACTACAGGTTTTGCCTAAGTCCACCAAGACAAATATATTAAAAAAAAAAAAAAGATAATACTGACATTACCCATCTCATACACACCTAGTCACCCACCCTTGCTCATTTCACAGAGGACAAAGAAACACCTCTCACAGCAGGGGATAAAATGGGCATTCAAAGAGAGGCAGGTTGTACCCAACAACACACCCACCACTGAGCTGAAGACCCTGAGGAGCCAACCCCTCTGAGTGGAAGAAGGCCAAAGACATCAAGGAGTCAGAGACGCAAAGAATCCGTGGAGCTAAGGGAAGTGGATGAAGAGAGATATCCCTGAAGCTTAGTGGTTTAATGTTCTAGCTATTTTCTCTTTTCTCTTTTTCCTTTTATCTTCTCTAGTCTTTGAGAGTGATGTATATTGGCTTCACTAAACTAGACTTATGTATGGACGTGTGGTGTGAGCCTCCTTAATTCAGACCAAGAAAATCCATGAGTCTGAGTCACTCCCTTTTCTTTCTGTTATCAATCAGGATGTGACAGAAAGAAAAACTTGACAGAGAGTAAATTTCTGCATTTTCAATTCAGCTAACCCCTCTGCCCAGGTCCAAAAAAGAAATCAGAGCATAGAAAGTGGTTTAGAGCGAGGGTCTAAATTGGTTTGGGTTATGCCTGCAATTCAAGCAAAGCAACCAGCTCTTGGCAAGAATTCAACAGGTAATGAAGAAACTTTGCTAAAAAGAAAATAATTTATTGAACCCATCACCAAGAAGAAAAGGAAAAATCCCCAAATAAGTAAAATAATCAAAAAAGATAAACCAGAAACTGTATCACAATGCCTTTAGAGAAATGGGAGACAGCTAACACATCAGGTTTTGGCTTCACATGAGAGCCCAGGAAAAATGAGAGTGTACACCAATACTCATAACCATAAAGCCACCACACACACACACAGTTGCACACCACTTCCAGAAAGGAAAGGGTTGGGGGGCAGCAGAAATACAATACGAAATATATATTTTATGCTTGTGGAAAAGGTTCTTTTTCCAGATCTCTTGCAGATGTCAGCAATTCTTGATGTCTCAGGCATACTTCTAGCTCCCCTCAGCTTGGGGGCTCTTTTTTGAGGCTACAGCAGCATCAAATGTAAAACTATAGTAGATTCTCAGTCTCTGTTTGCCAAAGGCTTACAAGATCGGTACTTATGATAGATATCTCTCTCTTATCAAAGGCATCTCTTAGACTCTGAGTGGCAGAGTATACAGAATCTTTGCCAGTCTTTGGTGGAGAAAAAGACAACATGGTGCTGGTCACATGGGGCCATACCTGTTGTGGTAGATAGGCCTACTTCAGAGGCCTGCTACAGGGCCTTCTCCTTTCTCTTCTTCTCCCCTGTGGTTAAGGCTCCAAGGGAAGGAGGGAGTTAAGAGCTCTCTGCTGTCTGGCATCTTCAAAGGTGATCGAGCTGAGAGGTGTGTAGGAGCTGTTCCTCTCTTGGGTCCCACTGCCAGGAACTGAAATGAGCTACCACTGGCTTTCTGCATTTGAGCTCTCAGGTGAAAGAGGGCCATAGCTACCCCCATGGCAGTGCTACAGCCAGGCTTAGGTTTCTGTGTTCCATACTATGATGGCAGGTAGTCCGAGAGCCATTACTCACCCCACACACACACCCTGGGGGGCAGCAGGGGCTCTCTTGCAGAGGATCTCTCTGTCTTACAAGATGTACCAGAGACAGCAAGAAGGCAGGAAGTTCATTCCCTTTCATAGACTTTGTCCACCAATGACCTGTAGGGTCAGGACACTGACCTAGGGGGGCTGCTGGGTAAGCTACCCCCAGTTTCAAAATAAAATGCTCTTTTTTTTTTTTGCATCAAAATTGCAGTGCTGATCTAAACCAATAAACTAACATAGGTGCTTTCAGAAGACTCTTCATTAGGAGAAATAGACTGCAAAGTTTTCATTGTGATTTGGTTGATTGTAAGCAAACCAAAAAGCAAAGGCTTGCCTTCAAGGGCAGACAGAACTTAAGGAGTGCTATGTATGAACCCTCTGTTTTTCATTAATGTTAGATATTGTAACTCTGAGGTTTTTTTAAAAGCTTAATTATTCTAATTAAATGAAACAAAAAGTTTTTGCAGTTTTTTGAGGGTCTTTTTATAGGACAGATCTAAGCAAACACACCTCAAATCTCTGGTAGTTTGGACACCCTATTCCATTTACACTAGCAGCTGACAGAGGCAAGCAGCAGAATGTCCAAATACTGGAAATTAGTGGTTGCAATACCTATTATTTGAAAAAGCAACAAACTCTGACAAGTCTGCATATTTCACATTCACATAATTTGATACAAAGAACGTGACTGTATTTGGATAGACACAAAGGGAATTTTTTTATGATGAACAACACTCCTTTACCCCACATGCACAAAGACTACATAGTGGGATGGAATATTCCAACACACTAAGAGTTGTAATTCTTCCTCATTTATAAGAGAACAACATTGAAGTCACCAGAAATTATTGCAAATGGCAACAAAATAATAATATTATCAGTTAGTGTTCTCTAGGATGTGTTTTAAACCACAAATACTTCTTGTTACTCTATGGCCTGACAAAGGTCTTTTAATAGTTATCTGAACCCAGAAAAGCCATTGCTCCTATGTGAC
>VZRI01009286.1:44713-78125 GCA_013397515.1 Upupa epops | reverse complement strand
AAAAAAAAAAAAAAAAAGGTGAACCATCCATTTTGAGTTCAGAAATCCATGAGATTATATTTTTGCACTCCCCAGTCCTGCCCCCTTTTTTTTCCAGTCATGGAAAATACACTTAAATTTTCATTGTGTTTATTTAATCCTAGGAGATTCTAGTATGATTAGAAAAGGAAATGAAGTATTAGTACTATTGCACTGTATCTAGAATGGTCTTCTCTTTACCTTTTTCTCTTTGACATGTAATGAAATTTTTATGCTATTTACTGATTAGTACTACCATAATGCTTCAGTTAGCATCTCAAATGGTTGTACCTGTACATTGTCTTCTCTTTTAAACACTTCATAACAGATTTTCTCTTTGACTAAACAGACTGTTAACTACTTTGCCCAAAACCTTACCTTACAGGAGAAAAAAGCCAATTCTGTACATTTTCCTATGAATGAAAAATACTTTCCAAAAAACTACAAAAAAATTGCAGAGGGGAACAAAAGAGATTTGCTTTAAATAAAAAGTATGTGATTTAAATTCTGAAAGAAAATAACAGAGTCAAATAATCTTCCAAAATGCTGTTATATATATAGACTTCTCATTCCAGTCAATAACATTTAATTTTACCACTTACCACCATATCTCAATATTGTCTGGTTACTGAGGTCAGTCAAGCAAATACCATAAGGAGATTGACAAAGTCATTATCCTCTCACAGTTCTGCCCTCCTCTCACAGGAACATTAGAATTTACAGGTATGAAACACAGGAGCTGTACTTCATTTTCCTGTCATGAGAACTACAATCACTGGAACAATGAAAACTGATGGATCTGTCATACCTGAATGTCATGCATGCAGCAGTTCACAGCACCTAAAGGTAAAATCAAACGCTGCAAACCCCAAATTACTTGTTCAATGCATGTAAATTATATAGTCCTGTCTGGATGATTAATTTTCAGAAATTATTCTTTCATCCCTGTTTTCTGCATCTGATGGACAAGTAAAAACCTAAAAGATATATTCAAAAAAAGAGCACAAAATGAAAAATAATTCATGCTTTAGATACAGAAGTCAGGGAGTAGGAAAGAACATGATTCTGTTGTTTTTTACAACATATCACTTGCTGCCCCTTCACTTTGTGAGTGGGAAATGGATATTTCACAGAATCACAGAATAATCATGATTGGAAAGGACATCCTACATCACTGAGTCCAACCATACTCACACCAACAAAACACCTAAATACCTGATAGATCAAAAAACACAACCCTCTCCATGCCTGCCTCTATAGCACATTACAAAGCACTGTCTTCAACTTTCTTAAATGCCTCCTGCAGTTCTGTGTTATTTGTACTGTAATAAGAGGTCAGTGGTACAGGCCACATGAATAAATAGTATGAAGTCACAAGTTTTGTTAGAGAAACCTATCTTGTTTACACAGTAGGAGATAAGTCATCCATAATTTTCAAATTTAAGTTTTATTCATTTATTGCAGTTAGTCTTTGGCTTTCAAAGCAGACTTCACCCAGACTGTGTTTTAATTCCTGCTTACAAGACAAGTTGAATAGCCATGTAATAGACAGCTAAAGCTGAATAATTTTGATCAGTTCTGAGCTTGGGAACATTCAGATAGGCCACACCTAATGTGTCACCACCATCTTCTGGGATTTCATTTGAAATTGGACGTACACATTTAATAGTAGAAACTTAGGTGCCTAGTGCCATAATCACTCTGTGCAGTGTAAAAAATAAACCTATAATAACTGTCACTCGTCCATCAATGTCAGAGTAATAATGAATAAGTACTTTACAACAAGTACAAAGTTTTTCTTCTTCCAACTCAAGTAAGTCCTTTGCAGCTCAGGTTTCATCTGTAATTTTGAAAACATAGAAAAGAAAATAAAAATTAAATAGCCAGTCATTCCTGCTGTAAAATGCATATCCTGTGGCAAACATAAAAACCATTTCCTTACCATCCTGTTTTTCCTTACCAGGCACTGTGTGCCAGTGTACCTAGATACTTTGTGAAATGTGGAAGATACTGTGATGAGTAAAGTTCACCAATACATATGCAACATGTTGTCTTCAGTGATATTCTGCACATTCACTGTGCAGAGAAGGACATTTGTCCAATGTTGATGTTCTAAGAACCTTATTCAGCATTTAAGGTGTACAGACTAGAGGAACAGAAGCCACTACAGTCACTACAAATACAAGCAGTGCTGTTCTTAGAGAGTTTGTCTGCTTCTCTTTCACATAGAAAATACCACAAGTTCACAATGTTGTGTTCAGTCTACATTTTTGAAACGTCAATTCTGAATTAATTATCAGATGCTGAAGGTCTAGGTCATATTTTGTAAAGTTCCTATGAACTTCAAGGACTTCATTTGAAACTTCTCTGTTGCATTATGACATACTTGTAAACTATTAGTTAAGTAGCAGGAAAACCAAATTCTAGTCCCATACTTTATTTTGTTTCATATTTAATTAGTTAATTGCTGCATTATATTTTTTTAGAGAGAGGTTTAAATGATCCATTGTCCATGTGTGCATGTTGAGAGATTATTATAATTAGAAAGTAAACTTAGTAGGTCTAACATCAGATACATTTTGTTTGCATTTTCCTGAGAGTCTTACAATGAAGGGTAGTAAATTAAAAATTATTCAAAGCAGTAGCTGTTCATGAGCATTCAACTCATTATCACTAATGAAATGTCATTCTCTTGTGCTGCTTCTGCTAGGGAAGCTGAAGTAAGACTATGTAACGGCAGCAGGGAGTCAATGTTCTGTTATTTAAGATGATGCAACTATTGCAGTGAGAACCAAATATTAAAACCTAACTACATCTGATTTACAAAACAGTTACTTCCTGCTGAAATTTTAAGATGTAGCTTAGTTTTTCAGAAAATGAAATTTTCTATTCATATTTCATACTACAATAGCATAATATTTTGCAAAGGATAATTCAGCATTCACTGCAGGAAGAATTTTGTAATTATTCTATTAGCTGAATAAGAATGAAACAGAGGACTTTGTAAGAAACTAATAATAAATTCACTGCAAAATTTATAATTAGAAATCCATCTACTTAATTTAAATGTCTTGAAATCTAAAGTTATTAACAATTTTTCTATAATTATTAATATTATGAAAGCATATTCACTGAGATCACACATAGATGACTCATAGAATCATCCAGGTTGGAAAAGACCTTCAAGATCATCAAGCAATTATATCCTGAAGCTCAGTAGCTACATGACTTTTAAACACATCCGGGTCATCCTGTACCAATGGCTGATGACTTTTTCAATAAAAAGTTTTCTCTAGTGTGTAACTTAAACTTGTCCTGGTACAACTTGAGACCTTTCCTCATGTCCTGTTACCTGCTACTTGTAAAAAGAGATGAACCCCCACCTCTCTACAACTTTCTTTCAGGTAGTTGTAGAGAGTGACAAGGTCCCCCCTGAGCCTCCTTTTCTTCAGACTCAATAGCACCATATCCTCCAGCTGCCTGTCATAGGATCTGTTCTCCAGGCCCTTTGCCAGTCTCATTGCCCTTCTTTGGACCTGCTCCAGCACCTCCGTGTCTTTCCTGTGCCTGAACTGAACACAGTACTTGTGGTGTGGTTGAGTTTTTCAGGCTAAGGTGATTGCTCTATGTCTTCACATGTTTATGTGAGCTGAAAAGTTGTCACTATTCTGATGACTCTAAAAGTGACACATTTTCCTCCACATCATCCTGTATCTCTGACAGTCACATATTTATAAATTATAATTGAAGTACCTATTCATTATGCAATCTTAAATCTTTAAAAACTTCACTTATATCAATAAAAATGTTTCCCATAATAAAAGCAAAGTCATATGATCACAACACTCAAAAAAAGTAGGTAATTTACACACTCTGCACCTCTCACTCTTTGATCACAATTACAGCAACTAAATCTCTCACAGTCATTGTTCTCTAGCAGTGTTTAACCTATATGTTCCTGTTACTGCTTCCAACTATTCTTGAATTCCTCTTGCTTGTCTTTGGGCACCAAATACAGTTTTGGTAAATTGACCAAAGTTCCTCTATCCCATCCTTCTTCAGCTGGATAGCAAACAGAAAATATGAAGAAAGTCTCACAGGTAAATATAATAATCTAAACCTAGACACTGTCGATGAAGATGGCAGTACCTGCTTCTGTAGAACAGCAGTGTCTCCTGCTTCTCTTGACATCAGTGGATATTTTAAGAGCCAGTCTACTTTGAAATTTGTTTCTTTTGAACTCTGACTCCAACAGTCACAAACAAGGAGAAAATTCTCTACAGAGAAGCAGACTATGAAAACCCAGATAAAGTTTGCTCCAGTTGAAATCTCCCAAGTTACAGGTTTCAGGTTTTTTCCCTAAGCGGCATGTGCTGTCACTCATTACATGAGACAAAAAACAATATGGACTCCCAGGATGTAGAGCAATAAGGAATAAAGGTGAGCAAAGGGAGGGGTGGGAGGGGAAGTTGTTTTAAGATTTGTTTTCTTTTCTTTTCCTACCTCAAATTTGATCAACATATTAAATTGATTTTTCCATAAGATGAATCTACTTGCTCATGACAGCAACTGCTCAGTGATCAGCCTGTCTTTATCTTGACTCATGAGTGTATTTTCTGCCCATTGTCCACCTGAGGAAGGATGTGATAAAACAGAGAATCAGAGACTCATATAATGATTTAGGCTGGAAGGAACCCTAAACATAACCTAGTTCAAAACCCACTGCCCTAAACAAGGACATCTCTCACTGGACCAGATGGCCCAGAGTCTTACTGAATCTGTTGTTGAACAATTGAACCCTGGGCATTAGCAGGTAGAGGTCTTTTGGAGAGGTAGGATCTCCTGCTATGGTGCCTCACTGGCAAACTCTTTGGAATGAGTAGAGGGATGTGGCTGCATTCTTGACTTATAGGGAGAAGGCCTCCACAAATTCTCTGGGCAACATGTTCCAGTGCCTCATCACTGTCATAGTGAGGAATTTCTTCGTAAAATCTAGTCTAAATCTACTGCCTTATAATTTGAAACTATTCCTTCTTGTCCTGTCACTAATGTCCCTTGTAAAAGAAAGGAAAATCTTTGGTGTATATCTGGCTTCCAGACAGTCAATCCACTACACTTTGGAATTTTGATTACTCTTTGGATTTTAATACCAGATATGTTGAATTATCTGATCTATAATGAACTAGTGAATGAACTAATGAATAGTGAACCAGAGTTCTTCTCTAGGAGAAGTTGACAGAGTTTCTGTTTGAAAAGGCACTGAATGTTAAACTCTAACTGAGAAATATTGAATACATTGGACTGTTACCTTGCTTTCAGCTGACAAGGCAATATTTCTGAATGTTTCACATTCAGCATAGTCATTTTCTGTATGTTGGTTTTGTCAGCCTTCCAAAAGGGGAATCTTCAGGATCATGAGAAGAAGGAACACGATATGGATAGAATATGCAGAACAGTTTGTGCACTGGTTCTCCACACAACTCTTCATACGCTTCAGTAAATGTCCTGTGCTATTTGGCATTCCTTAGAGGTAGTCCTGGAATTCTTATTTCCATTTTAGAAAGAATATTTAAACTTCTACAATTTAATCACTATATAAGAATGACATTATAACCAAGAAGAAACTTTCTGTTTTTCTTAGCATGATTTTACTATGGTAAGATCTCTTTTTACACAGTAATATTTCTTTGTCCTTATGACCAGTTTTTATTCTTACATTAAAAATCTTTTTTTTAAAGTTGTTGCTTTTCCTCCACAAACACTTGAAAACATGCAATCTGTTCCATCTAGAATGAAAACAGAAAAATATATTTATTATGCAACTCCAGTAGAACATTCTGCTCTACTAGGCAGCAATAATAGTTAAACAAAATAATTGAAAATTATCATATTGTTTTACAAAAGGAACATTTATTATAAGTTTGTACACATGGAAAGATAATTTCTGTCAGTATGAGATTCAATACACTATAAGCTACTTTAAACAATTACTGTAATTCAGGGTCCAGCCTATGACAATTTGATAGAGGTTTAAATGCAGTTTTCTTTAAAATATCAAAACATTTTAACAATTCTAAAAGCTTCAGTATCTTGATTCACTTTCTATTTCCCTTACCAATACCAAGTTTTAGAGACATGAAAAAGACTGTTTGAGAGACAGAAATGTATAAAGGAGGAATGTGCAAGAATTTCACATTTTAAATCTCTATTACACTTCTATTTCACCGTTCAGTTTTACAAATCCTGCATCAAGGAAGACAGCAATAGCTGATACATTCAAACATCCTGACCTGACAGAAAATACCACTGCTGCTTTCATAGATATAAAAAGGATAGCCCCTGCTGAGCATGGTCAGTGCTACCTCTGATCTTCTTGCGAACAGGGAGTAATATTAATGCAAAAGACAACCAGAAAAGCGAGCTTAGAAACCTTTCAGTTCTGGGGAGAATACTGAATGCATCCAGCCAAAATCTAGCGATGTGCTAGTGTTAAGCTGTACTTCTCTGTGTGCCAGTGAGCAAGTCTAGGGTCTGGTCCCGTACAATTTTTTTTGATGGCTGCTGACTGAAGAAGGCTGAACAAGCTTGTATTCATAAAACAGAAGACAAATACAGTCAGCATGGCACAGCTTATTAAATTTGTTTTGTGTAAAATAATATTCCTTGAAGGCAAAGTTGTCCAGGGGCACTTAGGGTCGTCACTGATGGTGGATAGAACTGAAGTTAGGAAATTCAAACAAATGAAGTAGGTAAAAGACATAAGGTAGAGAAAACAGAACATTTTCTCCAAAGAGTTCTTTTTTTCAGGAAATTCTGTTATGCCCTATGGTAGATGCTATCTATTTGCATAGGTCATGACAATAGGCTGAACACATAGTACCATCTAATTGTGATGTTGACTGTTTCACATAGTTATCAAGATAAAGTTCTGACCTGCCATTAAAGTTATACCACATGTTCCTGCTCTTTTTGCCCATTTTACCAAACCAATTACTTTATTTTCCAATTAAATAGCATTTGTGTTCAGAATAGCTTCCAAACTCCCCAAGTTCTTCTTGATCCAAAAATTTAATTGCAGAAAAATATCTACTTTAATTAGTTTGAAGGGTAACCTGAAAGAAACCTCAGTGAGATAAATATTTTTTAACTCAAACTGATTAATTATTTACATGTCTAGTCAGTCCATGTCAGACCTGTTGATATATATATATATATATATATACATATATGACATGCTTTTAATATACAGACACAATGCAAGAGCAGCAAGAGGTGCTTTCCTCATAATGCCATCCAAGGAAGGGAGGAGAGTTTTTCAGACAAGATATTGCTTACAAACCAATTAAATGTAAGAGATTAATAGTATAATAAAGAGGGGTTTCTGTATGTATCATACTACTTGTTAATGAAGAGCTTAACATGATGATCCCCAACACTGAGGGAGAAGAGTGAGTAATGTATGTAATGATATCCCGATGTACGCACTTTTCCCTATCCTATGAGAGAATAACTGAAGAAACACAAGAAGCTTATATAATAATTCAGAAGGAAATAACAACATGACTGTGCAAAGGAAAGAAACTTTTCTGATTAATCTTCTTCTATAAGGTGACAGATTTTTTCTTTCTTCATTCAAATATGTCAAGTACATAAGTGTTTTAACTGCTTCAGGTATGATGAATTTTCATGATTTAAGAATCAATTTACCTTTGGCTTTATCCCAGGGTGCAGCCTACACTGAGAGTACTCAGTCTCCCCTCTGCCTTGAGAATTACACTTTTGCATCAGAGCAGGAAGACAGATATGTCAGACAGTCAGTAGTGTATTCCTCCCATGCTATTAGACCATATTATTGGCTCTGGAGGCCTAGCGTGTCCCAGTGTTTCCTTTAAAATCCCAGGAGCCAACCCACGAAGGCTGCTTTGTGATGTACTGCTGCCACTACCACTGTTCCTGTTGCCCTGTGCCACTGTTCCAATACCAACTGCTCCTCTGTGTGATTCATATTTGACACCTGTTTCTCCACTCCCCTCACAGCAGGTTGCTTGCCCTTTTTTATTCCTCCTACCTCAGTTTGTGCCAGCTTCTTTTACCTATTAAGCACTTTCACTTGGTGTCCCTGAGGGCAATGAGCTCCCAAGTTCTACATCCTCCTATTTCCGCTGGTATTGGTGTTTCTATTATTTAAACTGGTTTAGCTTTCAAATTCAAAAAAGCCTAATTTTTTTTCCTTCCCCTTATCCCTCCATCAGTAAAATGGTTGGGCAAAGAAGGAAGAACATGTCTTATGATATGGCCAGCCTTTGCCAACTAGTGACATAAATGAATTCACATTGTATCCTAACCTGGCTTCAATTAAATGTGATTTAAGATAGCCTTATTCCCAAACAACTTTCAGCTTGGTTAATTGCTAATTTATTCTGTTCTTTTTATCCTTAATTGATATAGTTAATACTTAACAAGAACAGGAAGTTACTAAAACTGGAAGATAATCTGCAATGTACTTGTTCTACAAAGTTCCCAAAATTTAATTTGGAGTACTGGAATACAACACTGTGTTGCATGAATCAGGATGGCAAAATAGAGCAGCACAGAACAAAGAACACTTTTATCATAGTAATTCTTCTTAAATGTTAGAGAAGAAAACATATTTACAAAACATTTTCTGAAAAGAAAAATATATCTTCTCTAGTTTATTATAAGTGAAAAAATAAATTTTTGCCTTTTAGATGATCCAACATTTTACCACTCTGGTGGAACATTGATTTCTGAAGCAATTTCTGCTGCATGTACTGTTTTATGATTATTTTTATATATTTTATTGTCCTTCTTGGAATTTTGTTTACACACTATTTGAAAATGAAAGCCAGCAATCAGCTTGCTACAAATTCTTTTTTAACTCAAAGAAAATTAAATCTTAATGCTGCCATTTTTTTGCTATATCTTTTTCAGAGTTTAAAAAGTTTAGGACAGCGTGATTTTTTAATCCAAGGAAAGATATATGTGAGATTTTGAAACTCAATTTGTATTTAATTACTATTAAAAACAATCTTTGAAATGTAAAATGACATGATAGAAGAATTATCAAGGAAAATCATGCAATACCATAAAATCATGCCCTATGTACAATATTTGGCTGATTTAAACTAGTACATTTTTCACATAAGTGCTATATAGCTGTAAACATTAGTCCTTAAATTTCTTGTCATAATCTTAAGAAGTTCTTAAGACAAATTTCAGAACTCCATGTTGTTTACATTGATTGTTTCGTAAGTATTTCTGTGATATTTGTCAAATGTCATCAGCATAAGAAAAGTTTTACAGGTTTTTTCAACATGCAGAAGATTTTAACAGTGGTTTTCTTCAAATGTGTGTATGCAATTGCAAATGAAAACCCAGAATGACATCCCAGCTCCAACACAAAAATGTAAAGACCTAATTAGCGCTAAAATTTCTGCTCTAAGAAAAGAGCATCTTTCAACTCATACAGCTTCTTATGAATGTCTTTGTGTTGATTTCAAACAATTACACTGGCATATGGAATGCTTAGAAGATATCTTGAACATGAAATATAGAGAAGTACAGTTTACTAAGTAAAGAAACTTAGTTGTTCAGCAGACCAGTCCATTTGTTACTTTGTTCAGAATTAATTTTATCCTTTCTCTTGAACACTCAAAAGCTTTCAATAAGAGATAAAGAACACATGCTACTTTTCTGAAATTATTTTTAAAGAGGGATATCTCTGTAATACTGCATCAAGAAACCATAATTCCAGGAAGTGAGGCAATGAATTTGGTCTCAATTTAGCTTCTAAATGTGAAGCATTTCAGTCATGTCATGCACAGAGTTGAGTTTCCAAGGTGCTGAGAAGCCAATACAAGAAAGCTCAACTATAACTGTAGAAGATTAGTAAGAATTAATTAACTTAGTGTTATTGCCATTCACTAATTACAGCCTTCCTGTCAACTTGCAGGCTAACGATGCACTTTATAATCCTATATTACATCAGTGATTCACTGCTTTTCCGAAAGAATCTGTCGAGGACTAGGTTTAAGAACTAATTTCTTCCAGGAATATGCTGGAAGAAGGAAAAAAGAAAATTAATTTCAGGGGAACATTGTGGGGTTTTTTTATTTCTTTTGTTCTTTCTGCCTACCTTTGGCTTACTTTAAACAGAGATTCTACCTGTAGAATCAAAACCTTTTCCTTCAGCACTAGTATGCCCCCAAGTCAACATGACAGCCATTTGGACTTGTACACTTCAGGGTTATTCTACTGATGTACTTGTATGGCAATAAAGGCAATGTTAGAATGTCCAAGAAGTGAAAACCACAGGAACTGACTCTCAAAACTTATACCAGGCTATATTTTCTCCGTATGAAATTCCAAGTACTGTCAACAGTACTCTCAAAAGACATGCAACAGGAAAAGTATTGCCTGTTCCATTTCTTACATGTAAATTGTATATTATCATGAGAGGTTTCAGGAGTCTAACACCAAAACTGAGTGCTCTGTCAGACTATTCTTATTTTCTTGTAGATCTCTGGTTTAAGTAAATTAGAATCTTGTTAGCATTTAATGGGAATTAATGGCAAGATATATTATTTTTAATCATTGTTTTTAATCATTTTACAAGCTAAGAGAAATATTCCCAATGGATTCCATTCCACTCAGCAAACTGTTCAGGGGAAGAACAAGAAGTTAAGAGACTGGATTATTCTTCATTATCTTTTCTTTGCACAATATTATATGTGTTTGCAACAGCTTTATTATGAGCCAAGGATATGGAGGTCAATTTCAAAACTTTTCCTAATGACCTTTTTGGGGGTAACAATTTTATAAATTTCTACATGAACATACATTTTGCTGTCTCCAGGTTTTTTGTTTGTTTTCTTATAAGATCATGACATCATAGAATCCTTATGTTGGAAAAGACCTTTAAGATCATTAAGTTCAACCATTAAACTAGCACTGGGAAGCTCACTACTAAACCAAGTGGTTTAGTGAGAGGCTAAGTCTTATTAATACAAATTCTATTTCATTCTGTCAGTGAAATACATTTGTTATTCATTCTCCCATTCTTCCTTTCAAGCAATAAGCAATATTAAAATTACCTTTATGCTATTTTGTAGATCTAAACAGACCTTACATAAATATGTCCCTATGTAAAATAGAAAAAATGATACATATATCTTTGTAAACTACTTGAGGTTTTTAGATACAGAGTACCAGATAAATAAATATTATCATAATAAGCATTTCTTTCATACAAACCAACAATCATAATGCAAAGTGGATTCATTGACACGTTCCCGCTCCACATTCTGGTCTCCAAGTTGGTTGAACATGGGTTTGATGAATGGACCATAAAATGGGTTAAGAACTGGCTTGATGGCTACACCCAAAGAGTGTCTGTCAATGGATCCATGTCCAAGTGGAGTCCAGTGATAAGCAGAGTCCCTCAGGGATCAGTCCTGGGACCAGTCTTGTTCAACATCTTTATTGGTGACATGGCATTGAATGCACCCTCAGCAAATTTGCTGAAGACACCTGCTGGTGTCCTGCTGTGGCAGGGGGATTGAACTAGATGATCTTTCAAAGTCCCTTCTGATCCCTGATGATTCTATGATTGCCAAGTGAAGTAAACAATGATAGCCTTAAAATTATAATGTCTTGTAACCACTCAAAATATAGATAGCACTTATTTGAAAAATATTAAGAGGATATTCTTTTATTTAGAAAAAAAACCAAAACATACTATTGATAGACTTCATTCTAATCATCAGCTTGATGCTCAACATCAAGATTTTCAGTCAAAGTGCCTGGGAGTGTGACAACAAGCAAAGTTATGCAAATGAAGAACTATTCAGTGTGAAAGAAGTTAGAGATAGGGAACACTTAAGCAAATTAAACACTAAAATTGTGACCAGATAGGATGCATCTGAATGCTGGGAATGCTGGGAAAAGTTATTGCAAGGCAGCTGTTTACAGTCTTTGAAATGTCATGAAAATCTGGGGAGTTCCTTGAGTTCTGGAAAAGGCAAATATTAAACCCATCTTCAGAAAACAAGAGGGTTTGGAGAACTATACACTGGCCAGTTTTCTGTCATTACCTGGGAAAATCAAATTGCAAATCCTAACACAATTTGGAACAGCCAACATGCATTTACCAAGGACAAGGCGTTCCTGACCCCACCTATCAGCTTTCTATGATGAGATGACTGTATCTGTGAATCAAGGAAGAGCTGAGAAAGTCTTCTGATGTTCTATACCATAATAACCTTACAGGGAAATTGGTGAAATATGAACTGTTGGAGAAGACTACAGGTTGGATGGAAAAATTGGCTTCACAACATGTTCAAAGGGTTTTGATGGGGCAAAAAAGTCCATTTGTCAGCTGGCTACCAGTTGTGTTTGTCAACAACTAATACATTCAAGCCAATACCATTTAATACATTTTTGAATGCTCTAGAAGAAAAGATAAATTACCTTTCAGGGAAGTGTATAGACTATAGCAATCCAGAGGGGAAAGTAGGGCTCAGTGACACAACTGCTGTTAAGTGCAATGGAGACTGCAGCTAACAGAAAAATTACAATGTTCACCAAACGCGAATACACAGTATGGCATGAGGAATAGACTTAACCTGTACAGCAGCATGGGTGAAGACCAATTCAGTGGAAAGCATCTGTGCAAAATAATTTATATTTTCTTGGTATGCAAAAAGCTAATAATTAATTAGTGGTGTGCATTTGCACTGAAGAAGAACAGCAGCATACTGATATACAATAACAAGAGTATAGTCAGGTGGTTGAAAACTGTGTTTGTTTTTTATTTTTGTCTGTATTCAAAACATGTGACACTGCACCTATCTGTCTTTAGGACTGTCTCTGTCTTTAGACTATCCAGTACAGAATGATAACAGAAAGTCCAGGAAAACACATAGCTATCCTGGATTTCTCTAGGATGGGATTAATTTTCACAAGAAGCTGAAATGAGACAGCTAACTTAAACTAGCCAAAGAGATACTCAATAACATATGAGGTCATGCTCAGCATGTAGATTAGGACAGCTCTCTGGGGAGATGGGGAATTATAGCTCCAGAATGGGGTGAGAGTTGGATTATGCATGGTGAGGAATTGCATTTTGTTTCACTTACTTTTAATTTTACTTATTCTCCTATTAATACTTAATTTTCATTTTACTTATTCTTCTATTAGTACTATTTTCATATTTCTTTCTTCTTTCCTTGTGTTGTCCCACTAAACTGTCCTTATATTAACCTGTGGGTTTTTACCTTTTCCTTCTGATTCTCATCCCCATTTGTCCCAGATTAAAATGAAGGTCAAGTTCGGAACTGGATTGGTGCTTGCAGTCCAAGCACACCAGTTAGATCTCACTGTGAATTCAACAGCCAATGAAGCAACTTTGCTAAAGAGAAAAGTATTTATTGAACCCATCACCAATAAGAAAAGGAAAAGTCCCCAAATAAGTAAAAGAACCAAAGAAAATGTAAACCAAACTGTATCATGATGCCTTTGCACACACCATGAGAGAAATGGGAGATAGCTAACACATTGGGTTTTGGCTTCAGATGAGAGGTCTGGGAAAGAGTGTACACTAACAATCTAACCAGAGGGTAAATTCACCCATCCCCTCCATCCACATTGTGATTTTTGTGGAAAAGTTCCTTTTCTGGTCCTCTTGAAGATGGCAGTTACCCCTGTATATCTCAGTCTTGCTTCTAATTCCTCTTGGAATCTTGGGTTATTTCACCTTCAAGTTGCAACAGCATCTCAGATGCAGAAACACAACAGAACCTCAGTATCTTTCTCTTTGCCAAAGGTTTAGGATATTGGTACTTTATGATTTCTGTCTGTCCCTCAGATCGGAGGTTTCTTCCAGTCTCTCAGTGGCAGAGTATACAGCATCTGCTGTCAAGCCCAGGGGGGACAGAGGCAACTTGGCAATGGTTACGTGGGGCCATGCCTGTTGTGGTAAACAGGCCCTGCTCCAGGGCCTTTTCCTCTATCCTCTTTTAACCTCTCCCAAGTGGTAATAGCTCCAAGGGAGGGAAAGGGTTAAAAGCTAACCACCTTCTCACATCTTCAAAGACTGTGTGTGGGAACAGTGGCTTCTTTCTGGCCTGCTGTCACTGTTCTGGATGCAGGAACTGGGCTGGGGCTGGCAGCTACAGTCCAAAGGCTCTGCTCCCTCTGAGTTACACCTTCAGGGAAGGAAGAGCTGTGGATGGCCTCCAGCAGCGTCAAGGCCACAGCTGCCAGGCTAGAGTTGGCCACCACCACGAGGAACCACAACACCTTTAGAGGCTGGACCTTATCCCCACCAAGAGGCCTGCAGTTACATCACTGGAGTAGGGCAGGTAGGCCAAGAGCCTAACTCAACTCCCACCCTGAGACAACAGAGGCAGGGGGAGGCTCTCGGTCTGTCCAACCTCTCTCTCTTTGCCAAGAGACAGAAGGGAAGAAAATGGGAAGTCCACTTCCTTTTATAGACTATGTCCACAAATCACCTGTAGAGTCAAGACACTGACCCAGGGATCTGATGGGAGACCTAACCCCAGTTTCAAAGTAAACGACCTTTCGGCATAAAAGCACAAAAAACAACATGTTGAAAATTTGTCAATTTTCAACCTGCAACACCATCTCATCCTTGGAAGATCAGTGAGTGGTCATGCAGTGCCCAGTTGCTGGCTGGGACTAAACCACAGGGATGGCATAGAAAGAATTGTTCACAGACTAGCATTCATTTCTTTATGTGCGACTCTCTTTCATACCCCTTTGCACCTCCTTTCCTTCTCCCCAGATCCTCAAACAGTTCATTGGAAGGGGAGGGGGAAGTAATAATTTAAACACACACTTTTCTAATAGCAATAAAAATTACTATTTTTGGATTATCATAGAATCATTAGGGATTGGAAGGGACCTCAATCCCTAATCTCTCTGCCACAGCCCAGCTCCCTCAGCCTTTCCTCCATCATATTTGTTACTCTATGCTGTACCCTCCAGCACCTCTGTGTCTTTCTTGAACTGAGGAGCCCAGAACTGGACACAGTACTCCAGATGCAGTCTCACCAGTGCAGAGTAGAGGGGGAGAATGACATCTCTCCATCTGCTAACCACCCCCCTTCTGATCCACCCCAGGATATTGTTGGCCCTCTTGGCCACAACAGTACATTTCTGGCTCAGGGTCGTCCTGCTGCCCACTAGGACCCCCAAGTCCCTTTCTCCTACACTGCCCTCCTACAGATCAGTCCCCAAATTATACTGGTACCTGGGGTTGTTCTTGCCCACATACAATACTCTACATGTACCCTTGTTGTAATTCATTACAATTCTCTCTGCTCACCTGTCTTGCCTGTCCAGGTCTCGCTGAATAGCAGCACAGTCTGCTGGGGTGTCAGTGACACCACCCAGCTTTGTGTCATCAGCAAACTTGCTGACAGTGCACCCTAACCCCTAATCCAAGTCATTAATGAATAGATTGAAGAGGACTGGTCCCACTACTGATCCTCGGGGACCCCACTAGATACAGGCCTCCAACTAGACTCTGTCCCATTAACTACTACTCTCTGGCTTCCATCCTGCAGCCAGTTCACAATCCATCTCACCACCCAATCATCCAGTCCACACTGTCTCACTTTTGCTGTGTTAGACTGTGTCAAATGCTTTACTGAAGTCAAGGTAGACCACATCCACTGCTCTGCCCTCATCTAGCCACCTCGTTATGCCCTCATAAAAGGTTGTCAGGTTGGTAAAGCACAACTTCCCCTTGGTGAAGTCATGCTGACTGTCGCTAAAGACCCTTTTGCCCTTTATGTGCCTAGAGACAGCATCTAGGACAACTTGTTCCACTACATTTCCTGAGATGGAGGTGAGGCCAACCATTCTATAGTTACTAGGCTCCTCCTTCTTACTCTTTTTGAAGATTGCAGTGACATTTGCTAACCTCCAATCCATAGGCAGCTTTCCTGATACCCATAACTTAGAAAAGATGATGGAGAGTGGCTTAGCAATGATTTCCACCATCTCCCTTAGCATGCGCAGGTGCATCCCATCAGGGCCCATGGATTTATGTACATTCAATTTGCTCAACTTATCCCAAACCCAATCCTCATCAACCAAGGCAGGGTCCTCTCTTGCCTCAACTTCCTCTGCAGCTCCCCATTTAACCACGCAGATCTTCTGGTTCCCTTCCTTGACTTCTTTCCTGTCAGGATGCACTTGTGTTGTGCTTCAAATAAATGATCTTTTAAAGTTAACTAGCTATCTTGGGCTGCTTTACCTGCCAGTATCCTGTCCCATGGGATTTCCCCTAGCAATTGCTTGAAACTGCCATTGTTGGCCCTCCTGAAGTCCAGGGGTATGATTCTGCTAGGTATTCTGTTCCTACCACACAATACCCTGAACTCCACCACCTTAAGGTCACTGCAACCAAGCCTGCCCTCAACCATCACTGCTTCAAACAGACCCTCCTTGATGATGAGTAGAGGATTCAGCAGCACTCCTCTCCTAGTGGGCTCCTCCACCATTTGCATAAGGAAATTGTCACCAATGCACTGGAGGAACCTCCTGGACTGTGGATGGCTGGCTGAGTGTCTTCCAGCAAATATCAGGGTAGTTAAAATCCCCCACGAGAACCAGGGCCTGTAGCTGTGAGGCTGCTGTCAGCTGCCTGTATAACACTAAACAGTTTGGGTTTTTTTACTCTGAAAAGGAGTCAGACATTAGCACAGGTTCTCCAGAGAAGATCTGAAATCTCATTTATTTGACATACTCAGACTGACTGGATAAGGACTTGAGCAACGTGTTTCATGCGTAGTTGTAGTATCTTGGTTCCAGAGGTTCTTTTCTAACCTGTTTGGAAATGTATCTGGGTCTGTGTGTCTATACATGCATCTTTTGCTGGTTAAGTGAAATATACATAATGTACACAATATATTGATTGGAATTTTGCTCAAGCCTGAGATGCAATCAATGCTCTTAATGAACTTGGTGGAATTAAAATTAAATCTTCTAAAACTCTATGAAATATCTTTTTTCCTACTATTTTTCAATGAATGGATTTAAATAAATTTTCTACTGCAAAAAGAAAATTTAGCCTGGAGTTGATAAACCATGATAAATAATAAAAATAGGGGATTTCATTTTTGGTGAGTTGTATGGCAAATATTTGAATAAAAATTGTTAAAATATCATATAGTGAGAGAACTCAACACTATAAACTGTCTTTAGATGCTGAGGGAGCTGGCTCTCTTTAGCTTGGAGAAGAGAAGGCTGAGGGGTGACCTCAGTAATGTCTACAAGTATGTGAAGGTTGTGTGTCAGGAGGATGGAGCCTGGCTCTTCTCAAGGTCCTCTAGTGATAGGACAAGGGGCAATGGGTGCAAGCTGGAACATAGGAGGTTCCATATAAGTATTATCAGGAACTTCTTCCCAGTGAGGGTGACGGAGCATTGGAACAGGCTGCCCAGGGGGGTTGTGGAGTCTCCTTCTCTGGAGATGTTCAAGATCCGTCCAGATCTGTTCCTGTGCAACTTGGTCTAGGTGACCCTGCTGTGATCCCAATCTAGGGGGATTGGACTAGATGATCTTTTGATGTCCTTTCTGATCCCTAATGATTTTATGATTTTATGATTCTATGATTTCTGTTGCAATTAAACCACATATTTATTGCCTCAAAAAATTGTTTACAGACTTCAGTACATAAACACATAATCTAGATATTATCTCAAGAATTGATGTCTATCATGCATGTTCCACTAAGGTCTTTATTAAATAAAGATTATAAAAACAGTTTTATTACATCTTTCTAAAATATATTTTCAAATACTGAGGTCCTTTTTCTCTGAACAAAATGAAAGGTTAGTTTTCCATAATTGTTATGTAATAAAGACGTTTACAGTGTTCTGTTGAAGAAAATGTGGCTTGCATGCAACTACCAAGCTTAAGCTCATTATTCAGAATAGTTTCCTTTTTTATATTTTTAACTTTGTGTCAAAGACACATAGACTGCTTTTTTTCTTTTTTACTTCCCAATCTATTGGCAATAACTTAGCTACATTTTCAGTACCTCTTTATATAAGCTTGTCTCAAGGTGAGAAATCTGTAATGGAAGAAAATTAATTCCTTTTTCTTTGTGTTATAAATATTATTATTTACACTGTCTGTTAGGGCTTTGCATAACCATTTGTTTAGCATTAGCATTAATAAAACACCTTTTAACAAACAATCAATACTTGGATCACACAAAATCCTTCAACTGCCTATTTTTTATTTTATTAGAAATGCCATTTTTGTTCATGACTATACTGTGTTATTTAATAATTAACAATGATTATCAGTTTATCTGCATGATTTCTTAATGGCATTAAAATTTCCTTTGTGTTTTGAAAATATAAAGCATTAATATTATTAGAGAAAGTCATTAAAACTTGATATTTCTACTGTCTTCTCCTTCAAGAAAGAGAACCAAGATGAAATTGTTTTCTGTTCTTTGTCTAACCTGAACACCTAAATGAGTTTGATCAGTTATTGTAGTAACAAGAGTGTTAGCGTGACCACAGTCCCAGTATGACAGTGAACACTGATGTTCAGTTAAAGGCATGCTTCCCACCCCAGTGTTTCAGTCTCCATCCACCTTGTGTTAATTTGCTCCAACTGTATCAAATTCCTGCAAGGATCTCTGACCCTGGAGCCTGATCACCTGTCATCATGAACTGTTACTCTGCCCATGTTCACCTGAGGAAATGCACAACTTCATCTTATTGCTCACTACTGACCTAGCATTTTTCTAATGGCTAGAATCACAAGGACTACTCCAACCTCTGGATGGATTTCTGCTGGTGTTACATAGTTGACAGGTTGAAAAGCAAGTGGTAAGTGGTTTATGCTACAGTAAGCTATGTCCACTTAAGTGACTGGCTTTGTTTCTGATTCACTGTCTAGTCATGACTTGAATGAAGGTAGAGACAGTTATATTTGTCTTGGCAAAGCCAGAAGAAACTATTGCCACACATAGTGGAGGAGTTAAGAGATGTAGGCCAATATTGATCCATGATGAATTGACCAGTGTTGAAAAAGAATTTATAAATCTGTGAGGTTTTTCAGCAGATTTTTTACACTGGAAGTTGCCTATATATAAAAACAAAGATTATATGTCCTGTGCTTTTTTTTTTCCCACTATGGTAGTAGGTAGTAGCAGATGCTTTTTACCTGGACCAGTAAAAGACAGTGTGGCACAGACAATAGTTATGTGTGTATTTTTCAGGCATAGAACCTGTTTTGAGCTGTAATCTTCATCTGTCACCAGCACTCAAATTTGGATGGTATCTTTTAAGGTAGCACTAAAATTCCAGTACTGGTCTCTGTAAAATTTGCTCTTTGTGATTAGATCTTAAATTTTATCTCTGACATTCGACATGGCATAATGCAGTTTAAACATATATCTGTATCTGTAAAGATGTATAGATTTATTTATCAGGAAACATTTTGATTATCTAAATTTCTTATCAAGCATGCATATCTAGAGCGCTATATTTTTTTCTTTAGAAAGACATTTACAGTTGATATTAAGAGATTTTTCTGGCAGAGAATATAGAGTTCATCTCTAGATATTTTTCCCAAAATGGCTCGTTACCTACTTCAAGAAATAAAGAAAGAGCATAATTCAAGTAAACAGAAAATTTCAGTATTTCAATTTCATCAGAAAATAAAACCAGTAAATAATCACATGTATGCCACGCTTTTAAGATTTATGAATAATACTGAAATACATTCAAAGAGTTTTGTAAGAATCTATGTCTGGAATGTGAAGAATGAATGACAATATAATTTCTTCAGAGAATCTGAAGGAAGAGATCTTGCTCAAGAGTAAACCAGACCAAAGATATGTTGCAGAACAGATCCATTAAAACCTAGCAACACAGTGAAGTATACATAACATTATATTGCTACTCTCTTAGGGTACACTAACTTCCAGAGGTGCAGTTTTCATATCACAATGTGTTAAATCAGCTTACAGTAAGTAAGGTTACATCCAGATTCTATTGTCCATTACAAAGTCTTCGAATAATTTTACCTTTTGTTACAGTTTCTACTTGTACTGTATAAAAAAAAAATTGCTCAGTCCTACTTCTACTAGTGTTTAACTAAAGTCTAATTAAATGTTGTAGTCATCTTGGTCTGATTGCCATAGTTGCCCTAAAGGCTCATCTGGGTTGCCAAATTTTGTGTTTCTATACTATTTTAACTTTCTATTGACATTACCATTATCTGCAAAAAGCAATTGATCACTGATAGTTTAAATACTGAAAAATTAATTTCAAACATAAATTCCCAATACTTGCAATATATTCTGGAACTTGCAAAAAAGTTTTGAACATAAGACTGAAATATATTTTTTTTTCAATTAATAATACTGCAATATAACAAACTAACTACATGTATTGGTACTTAGCTAGATTAAATTAAATGATACAAAGACTTGCCTATAAGAAACCACATTTAGTGATAACATAGATGAATAGCCACGTATTCAGCTCTATTAATACCTTTATCAAAAACAAATGTAATCAGTTTCAGACATTTCTTAAACTCCCAAAGGGAGTTTTTGGATAATTTTCATGTCACATTACATAGAATTTTTCTCTTTCCCCATTCTGCTATTCTTCATATGAGGGTGAAAGTATTGAACATTTGTCTTTCCAAAATTGCAAAAAAATACCAAGAAAACCTCAGGTACAGTTTTCTCTGAGCTGCAGGAATCCATGGTCTCCAAGACACACTTGAAAATTTCCACTGAAAAGAAAAATTTGTATGAAAACTATCACTTTAGATTTCCTCATTTTCCTTGTACTTTAATTCATTCTTGAATATTACTAGTCATATATTTTTTCAATCTTCACATCTTAGATTTTTGCTATTGCTATAGATGATATTCTTGTAATATGATTTATCCATGTTTTAAGTTGGACCAAGTTCACTCATATGGGAAAACTGTAAAAATTTCTATCAATTCCATTTCCCAGGCTGAATTTCTTTTCTTTCAATAATTAATCACGTTGTTACTTTGATAAACAGTGAATCGGTACACAGAGCAATAAATTGTCTTGGAGTCTTTAGTATATGTTAAATTATTTACTGCAGTTTTTCATATTTTGAGCAAAAGCCTTATTTGAGACAGAATAAAGAATATTACACAGTTTACACAGTTTATTAGGGTTGGAGGGGGCCTTCAAAGGCCATCAGGTGCAAACTTCCTGCTAAAGCAGGAATGCAGATTACTAAAAAGCATAACTGACTAAACATTTCAGTCAGCTACACAAAATCCCATCAAGACAGGAACCAAGGAAGCATCCTGATTGCTCACAGCTGTGTAGCAGTTGAGAGCTCATATAAATGAAACTATATGTAGTATTTTTAAAATATATATATACACATATATATGCATGTATGTCTGCAGATGAGTTAATACAACTGTTGACCTTTCTTTTAAGTGCATCTTGAACTCCAGCAGCAGGCAGAAATCTGTAATAGAAGTTCTGTTGTGATGCTGCATATAAAATATTCAGTCTAGGTGATTCTGAGAGGTTATATCTTTGCTTTATAGACTACAGCTTTGGAAAAAATTAATAATGGTTTAAAGTTCTCACAGTGTGTTAATCCTTCTCTCTCTGAGGCTTTTAAATTGATTCTATCAAAATTATTAAACAAAATAATTTATTCCATGCAGAATGTATTTAAAATTGAATAATTTGAAAGAAAAAATGAAAACAGAATTATTCTTCAAAATCCCTAAGCCTAGATTTGTACCAGTAGTTCAATACTGCTGTATCCAGAAGTTATTTAAATGCTTCTTTTCTCAAATGTGTTATTGTTGCACATATGCTGCAAAACTGAAATTCTTCAAAAAAATTATAGATGAAAGATTGAAGAAAGCATTAATTTCAAAGTTTCTAAATATCACTTGTGACAGAGATGTAAGACTGGATAGTGAACATCTGCCTGAAATGATTCTTTACAATATAAACTAACCTTTTGTCATTAGTCTGGCATTGCCTATCACAAATTCACGTTTCTTTATATTTTACATCCATTCTCACAAAGGCATTTTTCTACTTTTTTAGCTGAAAAAAATACTGAATTCATTGCCAAGAAGAGCAATGATATATGAAAGTTATCTGAAATACAGCATATTCATTGATAAACAGAGAGATGTGGACTGGAAATACGGTGAAAAATCTGTTAATTTCTGTTCTGTAGAAATAACATTGTAAAAACAAGCACACATAGGCTAAAACTTACACTACCTGTTAACTAACAGACCTACCTCGGTAATTCCATCTGAAGAAAGTAATTTTCATCTAGAGATTCAGCATTCTTTTCCCCAGGAAATAATATCTCAGCCAAATGTTTAATTCAGGCTTAAATACACCCGTATTTGAATAACAATCATTAAGTACACAACATTTATTTGGAAGAAGAGGCTTTGATACTTTTTCCCACAGATTTTTAGTATTATTATGAAACACATAGCATTTACTGTCGTAAAAACATATTGCAATGAAGAATTCTTTCATCTGGAAAACTTCATGCCATAGATTAAGTAATAATGCATTGTTCTTCTGCATAACCAGTTCAATGTATTGTATATTAGAAAAGTAGTATCCTGAATTAAATTATAAAAAAGTTGATATAGCCTTTTATTCTCAATTTTATACATTGTAACTGTGTGTCCAAACTATTTAAATCTTAGTGGCAGGTGTTTAATATAACATAAAAGAAATTATCAACTTAACTCCAAAAAGACTAGTACTAAATTTACAAAATTCTCAGTGAAGACAAAAAACTACAAATATTAGGAAACATACTGTTGAATTCACACAATTGTAGTGTCATCTCCGTAGATGGCTTATATCCTGTACTATTTTATACACTAGTAGGATGATAATGACAGCAGTAGCACAATAAGCCTGTGCAAGCAAGAAGTAGCATAATTGCAGCATCACTGAAGCATGAATACAGACTAATTAAGAACATTGGCACTATTGCCCTTATGCTCACATTTCATCTATCTCATTTCATTTACTTTTACATGCTGTTGTGGTCACAGAATGGCTGGTTGGTTGTATGGATATTGCCGATCATTTTGTCCATTTGCTGTCTCCATCTTCCTGTTCACTTTGAATGAGTCAGTAGTAAAAGCTCATTTTATTAGGTGGTCTTTGTTGTATTAGGCGCATGCGGGCTTGCGGGATGTGACGCGATAGGTCCTTTATTCTGCTACGTCTGTAAGAAAAGGGGTGTACACGAAGGGCAGGGGTATATAAGTGTACGCCACGTGATAATAAACGCCATTTGCTGTTCATCATATTGGTGTACGTCTCGGTGAGTGGTCAAGCTATGGTCTCCCAGAGGAAAACGAACAGATCATGTAATGTTCACTGCAACAGGTCTTCTCTAATACTTTACTTCAAGTTATGCTATGGAAGGTCAGTTTTCCCTGGCGTATGCAAAACACAGGTCTGTCTGCATAAGAATGTATACACAGATATCTATTAGCACAGGCATTTAAATAAGTACTTATTTATGTTTATACATATATGTCTGTACAACCCTCTTCCATGTTTCATCATTGACCTGGTGATATTACTGCATTTGTATGCATTTGTATCTCAAACTGTTTTATATGTTTATGCTTACACAAAATGTGTAAATACTAAGGAATGCACATTTTACCAAGAAACAATTATTTGATTTTTTTCAACAAACAGTAAGGTAACACCAACATCATTGCTGGGTTTCTTATCTGCCTGTAGGCATTTGAATCTGCATCATCAGCTTTTAGCAAAACTGCAGTAATTTACTGTATGCATCTGAGTTTTCAACAGACAAGTCAACATTCTTTGTTCATCGGCTCTAAGTGTCAGCTTAGATTCGGCTGTCTCAGTCTGTCTGAGACCTTGCATGAAAGAAGCTACTCTCTGATATCTGCAAATTTTGGCAACAAATTGGTTCAACAGAAACATATAGTATAAATGTTAAAAAGAAAATAAAGAAAAATTTGGGAATAAACAAAGAAAAAAACAGAGCAAAATATTCAGAATACTGTACAAGAACCAAATTAATAGCAGCAATTAGGAAACCATTACAGTGTGTTTGATATGTCAAAAATACCTGATTCTTCCCAAAGGTGGGAAGCAGGTAATATACCCCATGGCAGGTACAGGACAAAAGAGTTAATTTTGTACTTTTGACATGCAGCTTTTCATCTACATATCTCTCCTGGTGACCTCTTCCTTGCACTTCTAGAGCTAGGTCATTTCACAAGTTGCAGAACATGCAGGGTCAAGATTTAATTACTTTGCCAGGCTTACTTCACTTGCTTTGCAAGGGACTAATTCTGGGTTTTCTAGATCTTTTCCCTAGATTTTTTTTTCCTAAATTTTTCTAGATGTTCTATATTTCAATTACAATCTGGTTTTCTGTCATGGAATCAGCTTTCAATAATTCTGAGAAATTTAGAGCAAGTTCTGTTTTCACCTGTCTTGAATTTTACATTTAAATAGCTTTTTTTTTTTCATATCTCATTTTATGTAGAATTTATTTTTGTAATGAAAATGTAAATGAACAATGTATTCCATACTATATTCTTACTTTAACTAAGAAAAAACTTCTTTAGAACCAGTTGTGCTGAAAATAGTTTATGATTTCAGCATCAGTCATTAATTGCTTATAGACATAATATGAGATTTTCTTGAATCTTCTCTGATATCTTATCATGTATTGCAATTATTTGGGCTATGATTAATCTTTTCCATTTCCTCCATTTGAACAATGTTTCAGTGAATATTTTAACCATGTTAATCTATGTTCAGAAATCACTCAGAAACAAGCATCAGTAAAGTCCTTCTCAATCAGTGATGTTCCCTAGAAAAGAAATGAAAGTCTTTCAGCTTCATTTTACATAAATTGCAGAGTTAATTTCCAAGTGAAAGGTGAATGAGGCACTGTTCTAAGGAACTGCATGAGGACTACAACCCACAACAACCCACACTATTTGTTCCAAAATTCATTGAGTTAGGCTAGATACTTGGAAAAAGTATAGACTTGGGCACTGTGATGTGTGCACCTCAACCAGCAACTCAGCACAAAAGAGTAGCCTCTCTCTTACTTCCCTGCTCCAGCGGAACAGAAGAGAAACAATAGGAAAAGTAAAAGTGAGAGAACTGTTTGGTTCAGATAAAGACCTTTTAATAAGAGAATAAGAGAGTGGTGGAAGGAAAAGCAACTTTTGCAAAGGCAATCTTCTACCACTTTCCGTAAGCCATGCTCTGAGCAATGGCTACCTCCCAAATCAGCCTCCCCATCAATTATGTCCCCTGTAAATCTCTTGTCCTCACAGCCTACTCATTTGGAATGGGGTGGAGTAAGTAACAGAGAAGGCTTTGATGCTGCACAAGCACTATAAAGGAGAACACTCCTTTGTAACGGACATTATTTTGTTCCCGATCCAAAGCACAGCTCCATATGGCCTTTTACAAGGGCAGTTAACTCCACCAGAGGCATATGTATATGAAGTAACATTGTCGAAAAAATGAATTTTGATTATAACCCTTTTTATGAGCACAATCTTTTTTAACCATGACTAGCTTTTTAAAAGAAGTACAAAAATTAGCATTATTTCTAGAGAAACCAGGGAATACATTTGAATTTCTAGAATTGTTATAAATGCATTTTTTAAGACTCTATGACTTTGTTCTATACACCACTAATACCTTCTTGATTCTCAGTTTGTGTAGGTGAGAAAGTCTGTCACACACCTTCAATAATCTCTTCCATGTATAGCAGTGAAAGAGAAAGAGCAAAGCAGATCACAGAGTCCTGTTGAACAATGAGAATTTTGCTGCATATGTAAGGCTGACAAACTGCATAATAATTCTGTGCTAAAGAGTATCATCAGTGTTTGCTGCAAAAAAATTACCAGAAAAATCTCCTCATTACTTAATATATGGAAAAGATATTCAGCTTTCATTGCCAGACATGATTAAAAATTATCCTGTAATTTTAATAGAAGCTATCCTCATTAAAAGGCCTGTAATTAAAACCCATTTTCTCTGTAATGTTCCAAAATTTCCTTCCAGAGCAGTGAAACAGAAAAATCCAAATGACCTATAATCAATATCTACACATCATCATTCACTCACCTAAGGATAGGTCAATTCCTAATCAGTAGAACAAATAATCATAATGAAAATTAAGACCAGCAATTCTACAACTCACAATTTGCAAGACAAAAGAATAATACTCTCACTGCGATAGAACTAACACAGAACAGTGAAATGCGGAAAGACTGTAGCAGACTTACAAACCACAAGTGAAATTCTAAGATGAAAAAGCACAGTCTTAACTCAGATAACTGGAAGAAGCAATTTGTCATCTAGATGACTAAAAAAAAACAAGAAAAGCACAAATATTGTTGCCTTCAACAGAAATGAAAGTTTTATGTTTATGGATAAAATTTGTGTGATATTGAATACATGCATCATTGTCAACTACCTTCATTTGAATAGCAAAGGTTTGTACTAGATTACAGTCATAACCCAAAGGTTTAACTAGGGCATGCCTGTAAATAATAATGTGAGGGGTTATTTGCATCAGACTTGCCACTAAAATAACCTTCAAAGTGAGTGGGAACTTACGATCTAGAACAAGTTAATTGAGATAGAAATCAGTGGTAAAGGTTTTACTCTCCCCCACAAAACAGGTTTTTTATAAAGGAAACAAAGTAATAGCAAAATAAAGTTCCCAGGCAAATTATAATCTCTATTGAACTACATCATGAGAAGGTCAACCAGTTGGCAAGGAAAGAAATAGAAGTGTGTCTCATAGAGGCACAGATACTCATATACAGGAGCCTTTATAAAGGCTATCTGAAATTGCAGCAAGCTATTTAGATGAGAGAAGTACAAGAGAAAATCTGAGTTGAGGTATCAGCTATAATTCACAGTAAGAACCATGATGGGAGAAGTCCAGTAATTTCAGGAGTTCACTGTTTGAATTTCATGAGTTCACTAGTTTATTATATACTTTTGTACAAGGAATTAATTAAGAAAAGTCAAATTATGCATCCAAGAAAATAAACCACATGGCTTCTAGTTTATAAACTGGTAGCAGCAGAAAATAGCATGTGAATAAAACTCTATTTTTATTTTCCAGTGTTATGTCCATGAATGTCTCACAAATACTCACTCAAATCTTCTCTTAAAGACTCTCCCATGATTCACTACACATTTACCCTGATTCTACAGGGTATCACAGATTTTGAATGTGAACTCTCTCTATCCTTTTGATTCTAAAAGACCTGGAGAAAAGACAAAACTGGTAGCAAACTAGATTATGCTAGGTGGTGAGACAACCTGTATCCAGACATTTCAGGCATTAAATATGTTTGGTTTTACTATTTCTGACACACTGTAAATCCATTAGTCTGTGTTTTGCATCAGTGATGCATTACATCACCCAAAACATGATACAACATGACAAAATTATTTTTTGTCTCATGTAAATTATAATTTCTTAAAACACATGCAAAAAGTAAAAAATACGTAAGATTTCTGCTTTAAAATTAAATTCCTTTAAGATAAAAGTAAGAAATTGGGAAGAAAACCACATCATTCCTTCACACTTTTATATATGAAAGCTTTTTCTTCTTTGAGAATGCAATTTGACATAATTTTTCTTAAGTGCCCAGAGAATAAAAAGCTGAACAGTTGTTTGGAAGCATTATAAAAGCTATCATTTTTCCACTAGTGTAAGTTTAATGTACTATACTGCTAAAGTCATGATCCTAAATACTATAAGAAAAACTCTTGGCACATGGTTCAGTAGTCCTATGCAAATATGTGTGCTATAATACATTGGTTTATTGTATACTGGTGATGCATGAGGTACAAAGACCTACACTCCTCTTTCATTGATCATGTTTAATATTTTCAATTCTATTCAACTTTTGAATGTTCTTTTTGTTAAACTGAATTTTTAAAACTAAACAATAATACCAACATATTGTGGCTAAAAACAACATTAAACGTATTATTCTTACTCTGCTGCGTTTTGCATTTTCTCATTCTGAAAAACAAAGATTGTGAAAAATAATTACACAGTAAGATTGACTTTCTTTTTACTTCTGGTCACTGTAAATAAACTGATGAATTATGTTCTTTGTCATTATAAATCACTATCATTTCTTGGACTTTTCATGGAGTTATGCAGCATATACACCGTACATTTGCAGACACATAGTTAATAAAATAGGAACAGCTGAAAAATGTTACATTATGCTAAAATGTTTCTCACATCACTTTTCCATTAGTTTCAGCTAAAAATGGTATCTGAATCCATAGATGAAATAAAACATAGTAACAAGTTAGATAAGCAAGCTAATCCAAAACAAAACACACACACACACACGTTTCTTCATGCAATTTTGCAATGATTTAACTAAATTTGATTTAGGCTTTTGTGTCTTCTTTCACCTCTGCTTTTGCATATTTCCAGACTGCCTGATGCAAAATAAAGTCTTCCACATATCTCTTAGCCGAGGAATTTTGATCCCTTAAATATTCCTTATAGGTATCTCTTTCCTTTACAACATATGGGGAGCTGGGGCTATCTAGCCTGAAGAAAAGGAGGCTAAGTGGAAACACTACTGTCTACACTACTTCAAAGGACATTGTAGAGAGGTGGATGTTAATCTCTTCTCACAAGTAACAACGGGTAGAACAAAAGGAAATGGTTTGAAGTTGCAACAGGGAAAATTTAGGTTACACATTAGGAAAAACTTGTTTATTGAAAAAGTCAGTCACTGGAATAGACTGCCCAGGGAGGAGGTTGAATCCCTGGACAAGTTTAAAACTCATGTAGACATGAAGCTTAAGATCATGATTTATTCGTGGACTTCATAGAGTTAAGTTAATGTTTGGACTCAAAAATATTGTCTTTTCCAAGCTAAGAAATTCTATGATTCTCCTCAAAAAAAAAAACAAACCAACAAATCAAATAATTTAATGTATTAGTTAGTATCTCAGTTTGGGATGACAGGTATCAAATTCTTTCAATTCAGAGACCTTCAGTCAAGAGATTTTGGAAAAAAGGAACAACAATTCTTTATTATAACAGTAAGAAACACTAACAGTATACTCAAAACAACCAAACAAAAGAAGATTCCAGGGACCCCAACAGAGTCCACCTGACAGTTAGGGAGGGTGATGGCCGGGTCCTCCTGGAGCGATGGATGTGGCTCTCTTTTCCTCGGCAACGTGGGGCAGACAGAAAAGCACAGCAGACAGGAGGTGGCAGGGAGTGGCCGGAGAGTGTCCGCGGCGGCCAGGGGNCAGCTCCAGGCCGCTGCCGCCGTGTGCTTTTTTTTCAAGCGCCCTCACGCAGGCTCCAAGCAGCTCCCAAGGAATGGCCCTGTGCCGCTGAGCGCCCCTGACCCCCCCACTCCCATGCAAGAAATAAAACCACATATCCTCCCAACAGATGAGAATAGAATACAAACTTTACATTCCACAACCCAAGACAGATAGAAATATTAAATGGAATAATTAAAAATAAATAAATAAATATTTAATAAATACATTATAATCCATACATTGTTTCATAGGCAGTCAGAAGGGAAAGGATCTAACCACCTTCTTAAATTGTAAATGGCAGAAATATTGAGCCGCCAATGCTAACTCACATCATGTTTGGAACTAGACTTTCCTGAAGATAGTTGACTGGTAAGCATTGATTAGTTGTTGTAACAGATTTCAGATAAGAAATTATGTTACTGTGTATGTTTTCACAGGCTCCCTTCTGTAAGTCCCTTAAAATGAGAACATATCACAGCCAATAATTTATTTCAGAACTTTGTTTCCTTTTTTAGAACACTCCTTAAAAGGTCTGCCTATTAAGTAGGAAGCAGCAAGGAAGCCAGCACATACTTACTTAAATAAGTCACTGAAAGAACCCAGTATGGACAGTAGTTGGACAAAGCTCAACAGCTTTGAGATAAGCAGACTCAACTGAGTAAAACAGACAGAATAAGTGCTACAGAAGATACAAGTTGGAGTTTTATGGCTTCATACTGAAAATTGCATCAGTAAAACCTATATTCCAATTCCTGTAGTTGTTTTAATGAAAAAGCTTATAGTAAGAATAGCAGATGGCAAACATGAATCAGTTTCATTGTTAGGAAGAAACAAACTTGATTTATGCCTCTATCTTTCATCTTCTTTTTTGGATGACATGCAGTCAGTAAGGGATTTCAACTTAACTTGATGGCCCAGCTTGCATGAAGCTGAATACAAGTATTTGCAGGATCCAAGGACAAAAAAGTATGCATTGAAAATATAATACAAGTATATGTACAAGAATTCATTTCATAAGTAAGGAGTATATGTGGGTTTTTTGAAGATGGAGGGATTTTTTTGTTTGTTTTATTTTTGTCTTTTTTTCAGACTGTAGTTTCCTATTACTGATTAGCCTTTAAAAGCTAATCTGGAATGTGATTACTATGGATCTTGTTTATTATTTCAATATCATGTAATTAATAGAAAATTTGCTTCATACTAACATAGTACAAGTTACAGAATTAGGCTGTGGGTTTTTTTCTTTGCCTATGTGAGGATGATGGTTAGGCTTATTTCTTTTGACTTTGTTGTTCACTGTGTCTCTTTGGATAAATGCCAAAGACCATAATAAATCCACATCATATTTGCAGAACCTCTGTCTGAGACTGGAGGTCATTTGGCTATGAGACCACCAGCAATTTCCAGAAAGGCAATTTCTGTTGTCTGTATGCCAATTACGCTAATATATCAATTATTTTATGTAGAATATAGATCCATGCTAATCTGGTACAGAAACAAATGTCTGCTTTCTGATATATGGCTTTATGAAGGGAGTCAGTTCACACTGCTGAAATATTTTTCATACTCTGTTTACACTGTGCCTTTCTTTGGCATGACATTAACCTTTTAGTCTTATCAGTGAGCATTGCAACTGTTGCATTCATTAATAAAAAATAAAACCATTTGTCCTTCGCTGTCGAGAAAATAATACAGGATCACCTTGAATTCACAAACTGACTATGTTCTTACAATTCAGCTATAAGTGTGGATTATTTATTATACATACAGAAATAAACTTGTTTATGAAATCCTAATATGATTTCTGACAGTGTGCTTGCCTTGGCCTAATTTTAAGAAATAATCCTTGAAGTCGAAATGTCTAGGAAACAGCAACTGATTTAAGAAGAAACATGATTTAAAAGCAGAAGCAATTAGAAAATAAAACTTAATTGCAACACACAAAACACCACAAAAAAAAATCTGGATATGATGAGTTCACTGTGTTCACCAGCTACATCACTTTACCTTTTCAAAACAAAATCAAAGAAAGAGATTTTTAGAGTTATAAACCCCCTAGTGCTAACACATAATTCTCAACACAAGAACTTTCTTGCTAAGCAGACATTAACTCTTTTATCAAAAGTTCCTAATGACATAGCATAGCAGAGGTTCTGAGACAAAAAGTTCTGAGACAAATACTTCATGTTTTCCTGTAGTATTTGTGAAGGATATCTGAGTTATCAGGGATGTCTGACACAAGAAGGCTTAAATCTATGAGAAAAGAGCACTTTTCAGGGCAGAATCAGAATTTTGTATGAGTAGCCATGACTATCCTAACACATGCACTGACTCTCCTTGATAAGTTGTCAATTCATCCTTGACTCATATGATTGTTGTATACAGTCGTCCATTGTATGGCAATTGTTCAACTCACTCTATCAGAGGACCAGAGTTTCTTTTAGTCTCAGCTTCTTTACCTACTTTCATTACTCCATTATAATGTCATACCTTGCCACTATTTCTAGAATTTATCACAAGTGTTATAAAGAATGGTTTAATTTATTCTCTGTGATATTCTTTCACTGGTATTTTTTTAACTAATCAACAAAAAAAAAAAATCAATTATAAATCCAGTAGGGGAAAAATTAACTAAGAGTTTAATAAATGTCCTAATAAATTAAAATAAAACAGAAAAGTAATTTCATTCCTTAAATATATGCACAATAATAACCCTTATTAGCTTACTTTCTATAAATAGAAATATGCCGTTTTGGAAAATAATTACTTTCATCCACATAATAATTTTTTTTTAATTTATACTTGGGAAAATAAAGATGTGCACCCATATTTTTTCTCCATATTTGTATAAACTTCTATCATGGTGAGGTCAGCAATGAATTCATAGAGTCCTAAAATGCATTTAAAAGGTATTTTATGATAAATGTTATATGAATCTTATTATTTCCACTTGAATCAAGCAAAAACCAGTAAAGAGTTTCTATAGCAGGCTCACAAAGGAGAGTATTTTGACATGTATTCATAGAACTCAGCAAAGGTTATTTTATTTAGAGTTTTAACAGCATAATTAAGTTTTAGTTTCAGACACTGACTAATGATTCTGAATTTTTAAAAATACATTGTCTCTTAATAGTGCTTCTGTTTGCTTTGACCTCAACTGTCTTGCCCCAGGAGGCACTTTATAAATATTCTATAACAGTCTGTAACAAAATAGATGAGAAAGCATCTGCATAATTTCTGAGACACTGGGCTACCTAGGATAATTTAGGACATTTATTAAAGAAAGCTTCTCCATTTAAAGGTTTTTTAGAATTAATTTTTATCCTTAGACAGATGATTTCTTTAATTTATTGAAAACCCAATATGTTCTGTAATAAAGGTTCTGCTCAACACTGAAAAAATTACACTGTGACAGTGATAGGTTCCTAAGGACAGATCTGTTGGACAGAGGTAAGTCATTGTCAGCTCCAGGTACAACTTGGCCAAGGAAATTACCGCCCGGTCTATTCCTGATTTGTGGAAATAGGGCATGGCCTGGTATTCCACCCCGACTTACAGGAGTGCCGTGCACCATCGGTAAACTCAGCTTGGCATTACCCCACCATCACCCAAATAAATCTAGCCCAACACGATGGACAAGAGGCATAACACAGACACTTGGTAATACATGTGAAGACAATGTTCGACTCTGGAACAAATGGGAAAGGATATTTGCTTCATTTTTTATGCCAGGTGTTTCTGCTGCCCGAGCTCATAAAGGTTTAGAATCACTATCCTGCTGGGTGGTCAAGCAGCCTAATATGACTAGTAGAACCCTTGCTGACTTAGCAGACAGTATGAGCAATGTACAGCATGCAGTGCTTCAAAATCAAATGGCCATTGACTTTTTACTGTTAGCCCACGGCCACGGGTGTGAGGACTTCGACGGGATGTGCTGCATGGACTTAGAGGACAAGTCG
>VZRI01009286.1:0-44609 GCA_013397515.1 Upupa epops | reverse complement strand
GCCTTGTCTGTTTCCTGATAAGGATGGGTTCAGGAATAGTTCAAGAAAACAAGGTTTTTGGCTGAGGCATCTTCTGTCGAGTATTACTGCTAGTGGAAAAGTACCAGGAGGTGTTACAGAGGTGTGACTTAGATGCTTAGTATAACCAGTTGTAACTTGCATGGAATATGTAATTGTTTGTAAAAGTATATAAGGGTACTGAGTAGGTTGAATAAACGAGGCATGCTTATCACTCATATTTAGTCGGCCGCATTCTTCCTCTGCCACCGAGCTGACCCAGGATCTAAAAATGGACTAATTCAACACGACAGGTTATCCTCCCCCTGTATTCGGCACAGGTTAGACCACACCTGCAGTATTGTGTTCAGTTCTGGGCCCCTCAGTTTAGGAAGGATGTAGAGGTGCTGGAACAAGTCCAGAGCAGAGCAACTAGAATGGTAAGGGGCCTGGAAGGTAAGCCCTAGGAGGAGAGGCTGATGGAGCTTGATATGTTTAGCCTGGAAAAGAGGAGGCTCAGGGGTGACCTAATCGCTATCTATAACTCCCTAAAAGGTGGTTACAGCCAGGCAGGAGTCGGTCTTTTCTCCCTGGACACTGGAGACAGGACAAGGGGTCACAGTCTTAAGCTCCATTGGGGGAGTTTTACGCTTGACATTAGGAAATGGTTTTTCACTGAGAGAGTGATCCAGTTTTGGAATGGGTTGCCCACAGAGGTGGTCGAGTTGCCATCTCTGGAGGTGTTAAAGGTTAGGCTGGATCAAGTGTTGAGTGGCATGATCGAGATGTCAGATGTTAGGTTTACTTGGTTAGTTTTAGGTTGGACTGGATGATCTTTAAGGTCTTCTCCAGCCTCATCATTAATGTGATACTGTGATACATGTCATTTTAAATGCCTTCAGGGATCGTAAATCCACCACTCCACCGGTCAGACTGTTACAGTGATTTTCAGCACTTTCTTTAAATAAACTTTTCCTCATGTCCAATGTTAACCTCTCCTGGCTCAACTTTGTGGCTATTTCCTCCTGTCCTGTTGCTGTTTGTTGGGAGAACAAATTGACCTCCAGCTTGCTCCAATCTCCATTCAGGTAGTCTTAGAGAGTGATGTCTCCCCTCAGCCTCCTTTACTCCAGGCTGCCGTAGTGTGGTCATTGACCAAGTGGTTCCCCTGGGACTCAAACCCAGGATCTTCTGTGTGTAAAGCAGACTCTGTTTCCATGCAACATGTAGCAGTTGGATATCCTTCCCATAATTCTATTCACTCAAAAGAATTTCTAGAATTTGGAAGATCATTTGCTCTCAGGCATCTCCCTCTTAGCTTCTGTTTGTCTCTGTTGCAAAAGTGGTTTTCCTTGTGTAAGACAATAAATTTACTTCTTCCCTCACTTTCTATATATCTTTTAGAAGAGTGGTATCTTGGCATTGGCACTAGAGTAGTGAAAATTTGTTTATGTTAGGAGAGAGAAAAAGGGGGGATTGGGAGAAAAATGAGGGGGGCAGAATACCTTGGCCACAGTTTCTGTTTTGTAAACCCTTTCCTTACTGTCTGTTAGCTTAAATTATTATATATTCTTTAATATAATTTTTGCTTTTGGATTCTCTGTGTTTTGATGACCCTGAGAAATCCAGTCGTCACAATATAATATAAACCAGGACACAGAGTAAGCCCCGCTTTATCAACTTCTATTTATATGAGTTGTTCTCTAGACCTTTCACCAGCTTCACTGCCCTTTTTGGACATGCCTCAGCACAGTGTGCATCTCTGAGTTGTTTTTCTACTCTGAACATTAAATTTCTCATACATACAAATACAGACATGCAGGTCTCAACAGCTTCAAAACTCAGGACTAATTGATGGACTAGAGTTACACTTCAATGAAATTTCTTCATTTGGTTTATTCCTTTCACCTTATTTCCAAAAAAAATATTTCAAAGTGCTTAGTGTGTACATACAAATACCTCTATTATTAATTTGTTACATTAAAAGTCTGTATTGGATTTCTATCTCTATCATTCTAGTTTTCTGAATAGTGTTTTCATTCTTTCCCTCAATAACCTGACCATGGTGTTTCTACTTAGACTGACAAGAGTTTTATTTAAGATAAACAGAGGGAGGTTCAACTATCCCTTTTCGAAGGAGGTCTCAACATCTATTTTGAAAGTCTGAAATAAAGGAAATTGGGAAAGTACAATATCTCACTTGGCTTAATGTGGTCTCTTTTTAAGATTCAACTTTTTCCATCAAAATAAGATACCAAAGAGAATAAATCTGAAAAAGACAGGATTCAATACAAAAACACAAAAAATACCCTAAAAAAACATGAAACCAAAAACAAAACAAACGTGTTTTTTGAGATATCTGAATTTGCAAGTTACACTTTTGAGCATATTGCCATGCAAATGCTGACTGTATTACAGGTACATAACAGTAATATAGTTTAGTTGACATGCATATTCTTTTGCAAACTTGTGTCTATTCATATCGGAATTATATCAATCAATGTAAACAATCTATATTTGCATTTTTAGTGTTTTGATTCACATGAAGGTTCACTTCTTTTTCCTGTTTCCTCAGGTTGTCAATCACATCTAAATTATGCTTCTTCTACATGTATAATTTAGATCATGTTCATACTGTTTCAATTCTTTTCCCAGTTCTTTATAACAAAAAAAAAAATCTGTTAATATGTACCATGGTAATAAATGGTAAAGGAAATTTTTCACATATTTAAGGAAAAATCCTTAAGTAAGAAGGGAGTGGAGGTAGCTACAAGAATCATATTGCTACCTCTCAGAAAAACAGTACAGAAACAAGTTTGAAAAGCACTTTTTTTTTTTATAGGATTGGAATTTTTTCATTATTTTCCAAAATTCCATGTGTCAAAGTATTTAAACTTTTCTTGGAGATTGCAATGCAAACATACAATCTTGCAGTGTACAGCTTTGTAATGCATAGAAAATAAGAAAGAAAAATGGTCTACAGTCTTAAGACACAGATAAAAAGAAGAGAAGAACAAGTTAAAAAGGAAGGAAATGCAGATGTAACCGAAATATTATTTTTCTCAAGGTGAGGAGTACAGGATGAATAATAAGAAAGAAAAAAATATTAAAAAATGAAAATTAAACCTTTGTAGGTGATTTCCTAATCAAAGAAGTAAAAAAAAGGATAGAAAACATGTCTTAAAAAAGCAAGCTAGACACAAACTCTGGAACAAATGAAATAGGCTTATAAGTTGCTTTATATTGTCTGAAGAAACAGCACATGATCTAAAGGAAATTATTTATTCCATGATAAAATAAATCCTAACAAGTATCAGTATTAATTTTTTTCATCTAGTGCCAATATAACATGGTTTGCTTTGTATAGAAATTAAATAATTTATATTATCCAGCATAATAGATCACTTTTTTACCATTCTTACCCTTTCTTTTATTTTATAAAATCATTTTGTTAGCAATAAATTGTAGTCAAAAAACTTAAAAGATTAGGAATGCTTTTTTTAGTCTGTTTTCAATTTTAAATGAAGTGCTTTTTACTTCTACTAAGAATCTGTTTGGATGTCCTGCTAGGAGTAGACAAATTAAATGCACTATTCTGAGCACAAGACATTTGAAATCTCTTTCTTTCATGGCATTACTTAGGAAAAAAAAAAGGTTTTTTTCATGTTTCCCTCACACACCCCCTAGTGTTAATTCCCTGAGTTAGTTCCAATTCTATTGAACTCAGATAATATTACATAATACAAAATTTCATGGGTTGTATTTTGTTGTGAGTCTTTTCCTGAATCAGTATAACCATATTTCCTTCTTCTTCTTCCTCTTCTTCTCTGAACAGAAACCAACAACTTCATTCTTTGATCATGTACAAACTAGTGAACTAAGAACCATTCTGGTTTTATTGAACAACCTCTTATGTCACTGAGTGCCTTTTCCTCAGCATTTCTGTTAATTTACAATTTAATATGTTGCATGAGTTGTTGGAATTGTCTTACAGTGTGGATTGCCTTGTACTTGACTAGTATTGAATTTCATCTTCATTTATGTTGACAAATAATGTCATGCAAATGAATGTGTCTCAGAGTACAGAAAGAAAATATTTACAATGTAAGAATATGCTATGAGTTAAACCACTTTTCTGTTAATAACTGTACTCTAAAGGCTGCTTTACAAGTTTTCATCTACTGAGCTTTAAATGTATTGCAGCAAAAATAATCTTTTAAAATTACTATTGGATACGTAAGTGAAAATTCACTGGACCTGAAAGACAAGTGAAGTAAACAACTATTTATAAGATTGACTGTCTGACTGAAAGCAAAACTCTTCTCTTTTCCTAGAATCAATTGTGTATTCTTCTTCAGAATGTTTAGCTCATGTGACAGCAATACAAGTGCATGCGCAAACACCTATAAGTATATAATGCTTGAGATTCATATATACTCTGAGAGATTGGTATAGATATATGTTTTGGGAGAGGTATAATTTGGATGAAAAACAATTGGAGGCAACCAGCCAGAAACTGGATCCATTTGCAGAGAAGTGCAATTATTTTAGACAAAATCATATATGCTCTGAATTTCTGAACTGAAAGATGATACTAGTAGAGGTAATGACAATCTATTTAGTGTAGTGTTTTAGAATCTTATAAAATTAATGTACTTTTTGGGGGTTTTTTTAGGTGCAGAAAAAGCAATTATTGCCTTTACAATTAAAAAGTACCCCAATTCTTAATTGATGGAGAAAACTTTAATTGCAATAGATAGCAAATTATTTTGAGTATCTGAAGTTCCATGGAAGTACAGTTAACCTAAAGCATTCAAATTTAATAATAAGGCTTTATAAGTCAAAGGTTGCTTTTATGTTTATATGTATGTGTAAAAATGGTTATTTAAATCCTCACAAATGGAAATAACTATTAATTATTAGTAACATCATACAGAATGATGTTTTTTCCAGAAGTAATTGTGTACATTGTCCAAATGTAATGGTTCAATGTCAAGAAATTTAAGTCGACACTGAATATCATAACAGAATATATTCTATTTTAGAACAAAACAAGAGAGAATAAAATAGTTCAGTTGGGAGAGCCATGCATTAATCACCTAGTCCAACTGATTAAACACTTCAGGGCTGATAAAAAGTCATGAAATCATCAGAGAATTATAGAATGGTTTAGATTAGAAGGGACCTTAAGGATCATCCAGATCCAATTCCACTTCCACGGGCAAGGACACCTCTCACTAGAGGTGAGAGGTCACCCAGAGCCCAACTTGGCCTTGAACATGTATGGAGAGTGGGCATCCACTGCTTCTCTGGGCAACCTGATCCACTGATAAGAATGTTTAAGCTATAACAGTTATAACAGATAAATTATTGAGAATGTTTGACATGAACGTCTATGATGTGTCATCTCTGTTTATTCACAGCGTGTTGGGGAGGGGAGGGGAGGGGAAAAAGCAAAAATAGATAGCTTCAGATCACCACCCTGGGCTCCAGCAATGTCCACCTCTTCTTGACTTTTTGCCTCTGTAGATCTTCAGTGTCTCTGTCTGTCTTCACAGTCAGTTTCTCAGCACAGCTGGATTCGTGGATCAGTGGTGATGATACTGATAATCAAATGTGGATGTCTCTCTCTGAGTCCCCTTTTATGCTCTACTTCAAGGGGCATTGTCTTTACCCCGATGTCTTGAGTCAATTAGTATTTTGAGACCTTAGACAAAGTAGTAGCGAGGTCTTTGATATATCCCTGGGAAGTGGCAACCTGTCAAGTTCCCACTGCATAAGCATACCTCTGCAGATAGGACAGTGGCAATTCAGGGCAATTTGTCCTTCTGCTTTTTCTGTTCTCACTGCAGAAAATTTATTGCTGCAGTAATTTGGCCCTGTTTGAGCCACATCACCTGTTAATCAGTCTGACAGCATCACTATTACTTTCCTGAATTATTGTCTGTGTTTGATTGTGTTCTTCATGTCTTCTATGGAAACTACAGGCCACTAATTCTGATCATATCCTCAAATCATAATAATGAACATATCTCAATAAATGTAAATCCTTAATTATTGGGGTTTTTTTTCCTACCAAAATGTTTACAAGCATGTTCAAATTGTTTCTCATACATCATACCATGCATTTTCCACTTAAGCTCTATTCACAGTTAGACACAATCTTTGAAGCTTGAGTCGGAGATAAAGCATGTACAATAGTGATCCCCAGAGCTAACTTATTAAAACTACTTAGAGTTCAAAAATCTAAAAATTTAGTCCTATACCACCTTAGACATTATTTGGCATAAAAAACATATCAAAGCTTTTCAGTCAGAAGTCAAGCTGCCACTGGAGTAATCTGTCATCACACAGAGAGCTACATGTCAGTAGAAACTACAGGAAGGTGGTGATTGTGATGATTTTAAGCCAAAAGATGAGACTGTACAACTAACAGTTTGAGTTGAGGGAACATTGCATCCCCGTAGTCAGCCTAGTGATCCTGATAAGGCCCATAAGAATTTCCAGATTCTCACCAACTAACCTAGAAACGTTACATCCTATAGCTGTGCCAAATATTCAGTACTTCAGAGGATAATGATCATTGTCCTTCCTCTTCAAGTTATATATCACAGAGGAAGCAAAAAAATTCTTGAAGCACATACATAATATATATAGTTATAATGATAATTAACAATTGTATATAGAGAAAAGGTTTTTCATTATTTGGAGTATCACAGTCAAATCATGGCATGGCAAAATTCAGTAATTAACTTACATATTAAAATTACTTTCTTTTCCTATGATTAAATTCAAGTATATTTTAGTGGTCTGGACACAATCTGATTACAACATAGAATGACTTGCTACATTTTCTACAGCCACAAAGAATAACTTGTTGCAATGTCATTGTTTTTCTAAATGACTATTAATTCAGAAAACCTTATTAATTTTTACTGCTTATACATAGTATTTAATGAAAAAAAAAGTCAAAAAGTTTAAGAAATTCTTCAAGAAATATACATTTCTGATCATACACATATTTTGCAAAGCATATGTTTTGCAAAATAAGAGTGCCTAGCATATTAAATACTCAATAATAACTTTCATATGTCCCTAGTTCTTATTTTGAGACTAGTGGAGATACCAATGTTAGATATGTTTTTGGTTCTGAGCAAATCATTCTTTGCTTCCGACAGAGTAGTACCACTAGAGTAATATGCCTCTGGTGCCTAAGCTGCAACAAACTGAACAGTGCTTATTACTGTCAAGCAAAGCAGGAGTCAAATATATATAATTTGTTTCAGTTCTGACATCTTACACAGTGTACAATGTAAAGTTAGTGTCTAATGTGGAAAATGTAAATCAGGCTATATATAACTTCTAAAAAAGAAAGAATAATAAAAGTAATTTATGTACTGAACAAGTACAGAACTTGCATTAATATCACAGTGCTGTTAAGTAAATAAAAGAAAATTTAATTACATGGGAATATGCCATTTGCAGAAAATCTTCTTTCAGCATTTTTTGTGAAGTTCATAAAGAGATTTAGAAAGCTGACTTGGCCACTTTATATGTCAAAACCTTGCCATTAAGCTGTTTGTATGTTGCTACTGCTGTATTTGTACATAGGCTGCTATAAAGTCCCACTGCAGCCTTCTGCAGGTTGAACAGCCCAAATTCATTCAGCCTGTCCTCATAGGAGAGATGCTCCAGTTCTCTTATCATCCTTGTGGATCTCCTCTGGACTTGTTCCAATAATTCCATGTCCTTTTTTTGTACTGGGGACTCCAGAACTGGGGGCAGCATTCCAGCTGAGGTCTCACAAGAGCAGAGTACGAGGGAATAATTGCCTCCTTTAAACTGCCTCTGATGCCTCTTTTAATACAACCCAGGATACAGTTGGCCATCTGGGCTGCACTTCCATATTGCTGGCTCATGCTGAGCTTCTCATGTACCAAATCCTCAACTCCTCAGGACTACTCTCAATTCATTCAACATCCAGCATGTATTTGTGCTTGGGATTGCCCCAACACAGATGTAGGACCCTGCCCTTGACTTGCTGAACCTCATGCAGTTTACATGGGCCCTGTCAAGTTCCTTCTGGATAACCTGCCTTCCCTCCAGTGTGTCAACCATACCACACAGCTTGATGTCATCAACAAACTTGCTGATGGTGCACTCAATGCCACTATTACTGTGTCTTTGTCACTGACAAAGATGTTAAACAGCAGTGGGCCCAAGATAGCCCCTGAGGAACACCATTCATAACTGTTCTCTAGTCAGACATCAATGCATTGAGTGTGATTGTCCAACCAATTCCTTACCCACCAAGTGGTCCTGTCAAATACGTGTCTCTCTCTTTTAGACACAAGGATGTTACGTCCAGATAGATGACATCAGTAGCTTTACTCTTATCCATCTATGTTATAATCCTATCATAGAAGGCCACCAGATTTGTTAGATATCATCTGACCTTTGTGAAGCCATGTTGGATACCACAAATCAATTCTTTATCTTTCTTGTCCCTTAATGTAATCTACAGGAGGATCTGCTCCATAACCTTGTCAGGCACAGAGGTGAGACTGACTAGCATGTAGTTGTCTGGGTCATCTTTTTTTCCCTTTTTAAAAATAAGGGTTATTTTTTCACCTTTTCTAGTTGGCAGGAACTCTACTAGACTGCTCTGATTTCGCAAATGTGATGGATAATGGTCTAGCAACTTCATTCACCAGTTTCCTTGGAACCCTGGGGTGAATCCTATCAGGCTACATGGACTTGTGAACCTTCTGGCTCTTGCAAACCTGATCTGCCCCTACCAGGCATGGTGCTTCTTTCTCACACTCCGAGACTTTGAATTGTCTGATTTTGATCGTATGGTTTGAGAGGCCTCTGATGAACACTGAGGAAAAACAATTCGTTGAGCACCCGTCTTTTCCATATCTCAGCTTACCAGATCTCCAGGAGCCCACTTTTTTCCTTACATTTCCTTTTTTCACCAGTGTAGCTATAGAAACTTGTTGCCTTTGATATCCATGGACATATTTAATTCTATCTGTACTTTAGCTCCCCTAAGCCTATCCCTGACTATGTGGACAATTCATCTCTACTTCTCCCAAGCTATCTGTCATTGCTTAGGCTTCCTTCTTCAGTTTAAGTTTGTCCAGAACTTCCTTGCTCATTCACACAGGCCTCCTGTCATTTTTCCCTGTGTTTTCAGGGATGTAATGTTCCTGAACTTGGAGGAGGTGGTGTTTGAATGTTAGCCAGCTTCTCTTTCACCCAGTCACTTCAGAACACTGGCCTAAAACACTCCACCAAGAAGGTCTCTGAAGAGGTCAAATACCTCTCCCCTGAAGTCCAGGATAGCAAACTTGCTGGGTACCCTCCTCTCTGCACTAAGGACCGTGAACTCCACCATTTCATGACCACTTCAGCCAAGGCTGCCCTTGAGTTTAGCCCCTGCTTTTAGTATATAAAAATAGCATCATTAGTTAAACTTTAATTTTGAACATTTTCTAGAAGGTAACAAGGATTGTCATATTTCTTTACAAAATTAGAAGAAGGGAAACAGAAGAAAAATAAAGGCATTAATGTTAAACAGTAAGTAGACAAAATACTAATAAAAGACTGTCTTTATTCAAGGAAGCATATATTTAAAATTGAATTACATAGGACCATATACCATCCTAAAAAATAATAGTTAGAGAAAGACTTGCTTTCAGAATAATAAAAATAGAGATCTCCAAATTATGTCAAGTTTATCTTTACATGAAAATGTAACCCACATTACTATTTACTAATTTGTCTGAGTTTAATATTAAACTGTTAGGAGTTTTTTGAGGAAATTCTACAGACCAATGTTTTGTTTTTTTTTTTTTATCTAAGCAACTTTCCAAGATCATTGAAAGTCATGCGTTTTGCTTAAATAGTTCTCAAAGAGTTCCTCTATGTGAATAAGGCCTAAATTTTGTCTATTTATGAGATCCTTTCCATGTTGAAATATTAAGTTCTTTTATTTCTGAAATACAATAATAATTTAAATTTTCAGATCACTGCAGTGTTCAACAATGACTTCACGGCCAGTGTCCTCAGGTACAAAAGTGGAAAATCATATATTTGATTGATAAATAAAAGACACTTGCACTGGCAGCTTTCAAAAGATTTCATTAGAAGTTCTCCATTTGATAACTATAATGATATAATAATAATAATAAAGAAATGAGCTTAAGTCTTTCTATTGAATGAAAGTATTTCACGTGCTTTATATGATCTCTAGGTAAATACCTAATTGTGAAATACTGACTACCTATTGTTAATGGAAATTTCTTAATTAACGTTGCTGAACAGAATTTTGTTGAAGATAATTTTTCTTTCTATGATTTTTTCCAGTGAAAATTGCTGACTGCATGTGATGTTATTAAAGCCAATGCAAATTCAGCTATCTCTGTCATTCAAACTTAAATTTGCTAACATTTAATGTGAGTTCTATCACAGAACCTGTTTCAACAGCAGTGATTATTAGCATCTAAAATTGGAAAAAAGTATCACTTTATTCAAAATTTACACTTAAAAGCCCAAAAAGCTATAATTTTTAAGTAATCACTACACATTGATATCTGAGATTATTATAGAATATATAGAAATTCCTTGAGAAGACCTGGAAAACTAACCTTTAATTTGGTTTCAGTACACAGTAATTTAAACATATTACATCAAAATATTATTTCAAGAGTTTAATTCAGTGGTTCTCAGTGACTGATATAAATGACATCATTGAATCATATCCTTTGGAGGAAATTTAATCATTTATTCTCCCTGACAACCTCAACTTTAGAGAAAAAGAATTTTGAGTAAACTGTCTAAAATATTATGTACGTGCCTGAATACATGCTATCTGTAAGATAATAATAGAATAAGACATAAAATAATCTAAGATAAATATATTAAGATCTATAATTTATAAGATACCTGTAACATCTGCTCTGATTCTTCAGAATTATTTATTGAAAAACCCTTTGACAAAGTACAAAGGCAGAATTACCACCATGATCAGAAAACATAACTCATTGCTAAAACAGAGTGAAAACTCCAAAATACACTAATTTGACACGTTCAATATCATCTATACTGCTTTCCATTATTTCCAGTCACTATGGAAGTGTGCAATTCAGTTCCTATTGATCACTTTATAGTAGAAACTTTCGAACAGTCAAATTAGCCAGGACTTACATTAGAAATGTGAGATGCTCCAGCAAATCCAAAGCAGAAAAGAATGTGGCTTAGAATAATGGAAGACATATGAAAACTTATTTTTCATGTTTCAACTGCATGTTCTCAGCAGAGTGTCTACCTGGGTAGTGCTCATGATGTTGAGATGCTCATAAAGGCCAACATTTACAATGACAAAGGCTGAAGTTATTCTAGAACTGTGTGGTTTAATAAGATCATACACTAATTTTGTCAGCTTTGGAGATATAAAATCCCAAGGAAGACCTTTTCAAAACTGTGTAATGGCTATATAGGGTGTTGAAACACCATATCTGAGACACATTGTGCCTAGCAGTATCTTAAATGTCCACATATCTTCAGTCTTCTAGAATTCAACATCTTTTTCTCTATGAAACATCATTTTGTATCTCATCTTAGGTTGAATATTTTGGTATTACTTGGGCTGTCTTGCATCCTCAAATTCATCTAATCTCATGAAAAAAAAGCAGGATGTGTTTCAGGCATCTGTACATTTTTTAACAAAATCCCTTACACAAACTCTATTTCAGCTATTAACTATTTATTAAAACACACAAATTCCTTGCTCTTATCCAAGACTTGCTGAAGTTTTTCTTCTGAATGACAGATGTTCTGGTTCCACCTTTATTTCCCTTCCATCTTAACCACTGAAAAGCAGTAGAATCCTAATCTGTTCTTGTAGGTTTCATGTCCTCACCCCTTAATATTATGTTTTTTGCACACTTCATATAGTTTTCCATCTAAGTATATAATATTCACATGTTGTTGGACTTGGTGGCAGCCATCACTACTATCCTTTACCTAGGTTTGCAAAAATAATATTGTGCTGAAATATTTTAGTATTGTAAAAATCATTCAGTGATCTATTATATAATAAAATCACAGGGCATAAATATTTCTAAGTCTCAAAAGAGATTTTCCTGGTTTGAGGTACACAGAATTCTGTTCACTGATTTCACATTTCAGCTCAGTCTCTTGTAAGTAACTACAATTTCTTCAGTCAGCATCATATTTGTGTAGACAGTGCCTGCGTCTACAGAGATAAATCCAAATGTTTACAGTTATTATCAATGATTGGTGAGCAGAAAGTCTCTTGTTTATACTTGCTCCTATAGAGACCAAGATCACTGATAATGTGCCACACTGGGGGTGTAGTAAGGGAGAGGCTACACTTGCAGGGAGGAGAAGGCAAAACAGGACACTAAAATGACGAATAAGTTATTTCTTCCCATATAAGTCAGCCTCTCTTTTACAATGGCCATTGTCAGAGCAGGGATTCTGTTCCTTCTGCCTTTGGGCCAAACTGTGCATTCCTGATTCCAGTTCCAGAATCCAGCTCATGCTTCCAGTTTCCATCTCCCACAGAATCCAATCCGGGTCTTCCCCAGTGTTTTCCCATGGCATAAATGGTAACAAAGACACAATCATAGAATCATAGAATCATTACGGATTGGAAGTCAAAAGATCATCTAGTCCAATCTCCCTGCTACAGCAGGATCACCTAGACTAGATGACATTAAGAAGACACCCACCCCTCACATAATTAAAGACATTACTGAGGTCACCCCTCAGCCTCCTCTTCCCCAAGCTAAAGAGACCCAGCTCCCTCAGCCTTTCCTCATAAGGGAGGTATTCTACTTCCTTCATCATCTTTGTTGCTCTGTGCTGGACACCCTCCAGCAGCTCTGTGTCCTCTTGAACTGAGGGGCCCAGAACTGGACACAATACTCCAGATACGGTCTCACCAGTGCAGAGTAGAGGGGGAGAAGGACCTCTCTCCATCTGCTAACCACCCCTTTTCTGATGCACCTCAGGATGCTGTCGGCCCTCTTGGCCACAAGAGCACATTGCTGGCTCATAGTCATCCCGCTGTCCACGAGGACCCCCAGGTCCCTTTCTCCTGCGCTGGTCTCCAACAGGTCAGTCCCCAACCTGTAATGGTCCCTGGGGTTGTTCTTGCCTAGATGCAAGACTCTACACCTACCTGTTTTGTACTTCATGAAAATTCCTCTGCCCAGCTCTCTAGCCTGTCCAGGTCTCGCTGAATGGTAGCACAGTCTGCTGGGGTGTCAGTCATCTTTGTATCATCACCAGTTTCAGCATTAGTTTTACATGTATTTGTATATATTTCATTTTTACTTTTATTATTTTCATTGAAGAACTTTTAATTTTCTTTTTTATTTCATAATTATATCTCCTTTATTTCTTTCTCTTGCCCTTTAGAAAGGAAGAGGGGTTAAGAGAGGTAATCTGTCATTCACTTAGTGTCTGGTCCATGACACATTCTATAATGTGATAGTCAGTTTTTCTTGTTAGTGCTGGTTCCATGTATGTTTTTAAAGATCCTTCATAAAGAAGGAACATAATAGAGCTTGTGTGATTGAATGTCATACTCAGAAATGACTATGAGAATTATAATTTTTGTGTCTCCCTAGGAAGTTACATCATAGATAAAAATGACTAATGGCTTTCCATTAGAAATTTTTCATTAGAGAGAATGAGGTAGATACCTATTGTAAATAAATGTAAGGATTTGCCCCTTTCTGACCTTACTTTTTTTTATATATCTGAAAAGCAGACACCACAATGATAAAATTATAAAAATGAGGAAAGCAATAAATACTACACTTCTGGTCAAGTAAGTTTTTAGTTATACACTTAACATAAAGTTGGTCACTTTTAAATTTATACAATCAGTAAATATTTTATGGCACTGACATCATAAACAATATACAAATGAGAAGTAATTATTTGTTCTGGAAAAACAGAGAAATATCTTAAGATAGCAGTTATAGCATTATTCATTCCATCAGTAAGGAAAGGTGCTCTAAGTTTTTCTATGGAGAATAAACAGAAATATTTGATTCCTGAATTATTCTTTCCTAATGTATTCATACAGCATGAAGAGTCTAAATGATGGCAGAGGTCAGTCTCTCTCATCTTTCTGTTAAAAGACTGACAATTCAGGGAAAAACAGTGACTATTATTCCATCAATAATCAACTAACTCGATTTGGCACTTATAACTGAGTTTTGGCCTTGTTATCATTTTATTGCCTTGTCCCTAAATGCTCATAGATATGTCTCCTGACAACCTGCTACTTTCCTTTACATCTCTTTCAATGCAATAATTTCTGTGCTTCCTTGATAATTTTTAATGTAGTGACCTAGTTCTCCTTCAGTTACTATCACATAAATACTGTTTACATTCCAGAGTTAACTATTAGAATTATATATGTATTTTGTTTCATTTTTTCAACTTTTAAGATACCATATAATCATTTCTGTATCATTCTAAAGCATGCATTTATTCTCAAAAAGTACTTACTGATTTCATAGATTCATAGAATGGTTCAGATTGGAAGGGACCTTAAAGATCATCTAGTTCCAAGCCTCTACCATGAGCATGGACAACCCCCACCACATCAAGTTACTCAAGGCCCCATCCAGGCTGGTTTTGAACACTTTCATGGAGGGGGCATCCACAACTTCCCTGGGCAACCTGCTCCAGTGTCTCACCACCCTCACTGTGAAGAATTTCCTCCTGACTTCCAGTCTAAACCTACCCTCTTCCAGCTTGAAACCATTACCACTGGTCCTACCACTACAGGCCCTTGTGAACAGCCCCCCCCCTCTCCAGCTTTTCTGTAGCCCCCTTCAGTTACTAGAAGGCCGCTATAACATCTCACCAGAATTTCCTCTTCTCCAGTCTGAACAGCCCCAACTCTCTCAGCCTGTCCCAGTAGGAGAGGTTCTCCAGCCCTCCAATCATTCTTGTGGTCCTCCTCTGGACACATTCCAACAGCTCAATATTCTTCCTGTGTTGGGTGCTTCAGAATTGGTTGCAGTACTCCAGATGGGGTCTAATGAGAGCAGAATAGAGGGGGATGATCACCTCCCTCGTCCTACTGGTCACAAATCCCTTGATGCAGCCCAGGACACAGTTGGCTTTCTGGGCCGCAAGTGAACATTCCTGGCTCATGTTGAGTTTTTCATGAAGCAAAACCCCCAGGTCCTTCTCCTCAAAGCTGCTTTCAATCTGTTCACCACCTAGCCTGTACTTGCACCTGGGATTGCCCTGACCCAGGTGCAGGACCTTGCACTTGGATCTCATGAGGCTGGCACTGTCCCACCTCTCAAGCCTGTCCATGTCCCTCTGGATGGCCTCTTCCAGTCAGCAGGAACTTCACCAGACTGCCATGATTTTCAAATATGATGGCTAGTAGCTTGACAATTTCATTCGCCAGTTGCCTTAGGCCCTATGTGTGGATTTCATCAGGCAACATGGACTTGTGCACACTTAGGTTCTCAGGTGATCTCAAACCTGATCTTCACTGAAAGTGATTGGATCCTCCTTTACCATGTTTCCATCTTTGTCTACTGGGACTTGAGTGGAGTGACTAGAACCTGCTGAAGATGGAGACAACGTTATTAAGTATCTCAGCCTTCTCCGTGTCATTTGTGACCAGGTCTCCTTTTTCCCTCTGAAAAGGCCCTATGTCATACCTGGCCTTCCTTTTGTTTCTGTTATATGCAAAGCAGCCTTTCTTGTTTCCCTTTATCCCTGTGGCCAGATTTAATTCTATCTCTGCTCTTGCTATTCTAATCTCAATCATGTCTGCATGGACAAGCCCCCTGTACTCCTCCCAGTCAGCCTGTGTCTGTTTCCACTGCCTATAGACTTTCTTTTGGTGCCCAAGTCCAGGAGCACCTTGTTAATCCACACTGGCCTCTCAGCATTCTTGCTCACCTTCTTCTTTCTCAGAATGCACTACCCCTGGGCTTTTGGTCCTTGAATAATGACCAGCTCTCTCATTCTTTTCCCTCCAGGACCTCATCCCATGATACCCTGCCAAGTAGATCTCTGAAGAGAGTGAAGACAGCTCTCCTGAAGTCCAGGGTCACAGGCTTACTAAGCATCCTCTTAGGTACCCAAATAATCTTAAATTCAACCATTTCAGTACCACTAGAGCCGAGACTGCCCTTGAGCTTCACTTCACTCACCAGCCCCAACTTATGAGGCCAATGTCCAGGACAGGACCTTTTCTTATAGGTTCCTCTGTCACTTGGATAAGAAAGTAACCCTCAACACACTCCAGGAACCTCATATATTGCTGGTGCCTTGCTGTGTTGTCCTTCCAACAGATATCTGGGTGGTTGAAATCCCCCACAATTTGCATAACTTGAGATTCTTTCTTGAGTATCATTTGTCTGCTTTGTCTACTGGTATTTTCTATAGCTTCTGCTTCAGAGCAACTTTAAGAACTGCTTATGCTTCTGTGACAACAAATATCTCTGTTATTAAATATGTCTGCTTGTGAATATGTGCATGATCAAAAAGCTAAAACTCCCCATTTGTGTTTAACAACATTTGGAAAGGGCAGAGAGACATTTTACCTGTACAATGTGATAAAACTTGCCCTACTTGTGTTTTCATCAAAGCAGCATTCTTTATATACCTTTCTTTGTACTGTAGAACCTGTGACCAAAGGATACTAGAACTGCATATCTAAAAAGCAAATGTCTAAATGCTGTATTCACCAAGCATATTTTTAAAATAAGCTCAAAATCTACAATCTTATGGGAGGAGACACATTTTTCCTTATGTCTTTAGAAGGTAGACTAACAGATTCCCAAGACAAGAATGTGGAGAGGAATTTCTTTCATCAGAATCCAAATGTTATGATTAGAAATAGCAGGGAAATTCTCAAGCCTATCTGTTTCTTTTTTCATTTAAATCAGCTGATCAAACAAAAACTATTAGCTCTCCCCAAAAAACTTGTCATGCCTGTGGTGCTACCCTGTCATGGCTAAAGCAAAGCTACCCTAGTTTATTACAATATAATCCATAACACTTCTATCTGTTGCCAAACCTTTCATATAGCTTTTTTTTACACTTCTTTTTGTGTTGGCTACAAACTATACTTCATAGCTGAGCAGTGATTTGTTCTTGTTACTGTCAGAATAAATTAGATGATAGAATCTCTCATTCACTTCTCTAACATTTTACTGTTACACAGTTAAGATAGTGAGGATTGTATTTTCAATTCTCTGATGTATTACAAGACTTGCTTCTTATATTTAGGATGTACTGCTTCAGATATATTCAGTTTTATATGTTGTTGTCTTTGTGGCACTATGATGTAGGATTGACTTTCTGTTAGGTACCAGTAATCACAAACCTATGGTTTAGTTTTAGGCAAATTATTAAGAAATAATTATTTATTTTCTGCTTTTTCAGTCTTCTTCTAAATCCCTTGTATGGTACAGTATACAAGTTACATTTAGCAGCATAGAATAAATTTCTTGGCGATACTGGGGATTTAGAAGTAAACATGTCATTAATCCTTCATTCTTTATAACAAGTCCACACATCAAATTCATAACTCTGAAATTTTGACAATGACAAAGGCTTTTTAGAAATCCAGATGGATGACAATTGTAGCTCTTCCCCTATCCATTCATGTAGTTACTTTTTGTAGAAGACAGCTAGGTTTTTTTGTCAGGCAGGATTTTCCCTTGGTGAAGTCATGTTGACTATCTAAAATAAACTCTCTATCCTCCTTGTGCTCTAGCAGAGATTCTAGAAGGATCTGATTAATGATCTTTGTAGGCACAGAGGTAAGGCTGACATATTCTTAGTTCCCTGACTCCTCATTTCTACCCTTCTTAAAAATGGGTAAAAATTTTCACTTTTTCCAGTCACCAGGGACTTCACTGGGCTAACAGCATCTTTGAAGTGGTGTGGAGATGGATGGGCAACTACATCAACCAATTCCCTCCAGAATCTGGCCTGCATCACTCAGGTGTCATTGACTTAGGTCACACAAATTTATGTATGTTCAGGTTCTTCATGTGGTGACAAGCTCAATATTCATTCACTTGGCCCAGACCTCAAATTCCATATAGCCATGAGTTATGGAAAGACAGGATACCAGTGAAAAGATGTGGTGACTAGCTTTCCATTCCAGCTCATTGCAGAGCTACACTTTCTCTGACATTACTTTTCTGGATGACATACCTGCAGAAGCCCATGCTGTCATTCTTTGCATCCCTTGCCAAGTTGCACTCAAGCTGCACCCGGGTTTTTATGACCTTTTCCCAGAATACCTGTCCCTGCTTCTACTGCCTGTGTGTTTCTTACTTGCCCTTGAGCTTGACCATCTGGTCCCATTTAAGTCATGCCAGTCTCTTCCCTTCCTTGCGTGATTTCTTACACATAGACTTTTGTGGGAAATAGATAGCTCTTGCATTCTATGGAAAGCATTCTTAAATATCTACCACATCTGTTCTGCTCCCTTGCCCCTGAGTGTTGTTTCCAGGGATCCTATTTACTATGTTCTTGAACAGCTGAAACTTTGCTTTCCTGAAATTCAAGGCCATGACTTTATGCATTATCTGACCCATATTCCAAAGGACTGTGTACTCTTCCACTGTGTAAGCACAGTGGCCCAGGCTGCCTGCAATCTTGAGATCACCAATAAGCTCATATGTGATTGTATTGCACCTAGGAGTCTTCTGGATTACCGACTGCTAGCCACGCTGTTTTTCCAGCAGATGCCAGAGCTGGTAAAAGTCCCCCATCGTCCCCCCCAAAGCTGCTAAAAGTCACATTGTCTGCTTTTCTTGACATTGAAGGCAATGTCTCGGCCATTCCTTCTTTTTCTGTCCTAACTAAACGCTTTACGGGTATTGATAGCCACACTACAGTAACTGGATTCATACCTCTAAGTTTCAGTAATGGGAACCATTTTGTAGCTGTCTAGCAGTATGATGGCTTCTGTAAATAGAATGATCATAAGAATTTGGTCCTTTTTTTGTCAATGATATGGAGTAAAAGGGCATTTTATTGTCCCAGTACAAAAAAAAACCACAAAACAAAACAAAAAAAAAGAGTTACAGTATGAAATCATTGCTAAAGTAGAAGATGTGAAAGAAGCCAAAGCTGATTTTTCCTCAGTTCTCCTACATCACATAATGTAGCTTTTTCAGTGCAGCTTTTCCTTTCATTGCTCCACAGAAATGCAAATTGCTCAAGCAATTTATTTTACTTTTCAGCAAAAGGCCACCATGTCTAAGAATAAACAAATTATTTTGACAACTTCAATGTCTTTATTCCCTGGAAAGAAAGGAGTGGTTTTGAATGCACTGAACACAGGTTTAGCTGGCTTTTAATTTAATGGAACACAAAAAAAGCAATTTAATGTCAGATACGTCTTTCTTCAGACAGTAATAACAACAAGGTGATAATACTCTTAAAAATACAATTTAAATGATTCTAAATAAGATGAAGGTGCAGTAAAACTGCACATTACAGGTAAATACTAGCTCTTTATACATTACTTTGCCACCAAAATTGGTTAAGCATAGAATTATTTTAAAGAGATGAAATACTTAATAATTTGAATTTGAATAATTTGTATTGATAAGTCAGGCAAACATGCATTATACTGGTTTGAAATTTCTTTGCAATCCTCTACAAATGTACAACTAGAGATTAAAGTTATGGTAATACAATAAGTTGCTATCTTATTCATGCAGAAGACAATTATTAATAAATTCCATTACTCCAGTTAATATGCATGAAGTCAATCTTATTTATTTATTTGAATGTATTTGTTTTTCAAGTTTAATTTCACATATAAAAGTAATGCATGATTTGATTTTTTAATAGAACTGTTTTAGAACATTTATATTTACAATACCAAAAGAATTATAATATTGCAGAGACAGTGTTTTCTAAACACTTTATTATTATATTTTTACTGCTGTTTTATTAATCCAAAATATGAGAGCATTGCTATATTTTTATTTTAAAATAAATATTTGGCTAATGTGTTCATTATCCAAAGCACTTGTTACTGTGCTTCATCAGAAACCTCAATTTCACATATTCAGCCACTACTAATAGCAACCAAATCATTTATTCCCAAAAAAGGAGGGAACTCTGTATAGTATTCTCAATTTAGCTCCATCTAGTCAAATGAAAATGTTCTTTTTCAAATCTGAAAGGAGATAACCTTGCCTACTCAGTTTCTGAAGTCAAAAAGGCTATTTTGTTTGTCAGTTCCTCACAAATGTAATAGATTTTTCTCCCTATTTGTAACTGATTTTAACAATTACTTTAATGGGTAAACATTTTCTCTGATCATATTCTTAGATCACTGGCCTAGATTACATATACCTACTAATTGTGCAAAATTAACATAAATTGTATTTAATATGATTATATATAGGTACTTCAATTACTTTTGCCATAAGAATTGGCATATTTCTACAAAGTGCAAAAGCTGAGATCAAAATACACACTGAGAAAGGTCTTTATTTATACTACTTCTTTATTCCTTTTGTCTAGTCTAACTCAACTCTTTTAATTTAAAACCACTTGCCCTTGTTCCATTGCAATAATACTGAAGTACTGGGAGAACAAAATAAAAACTTTTTAAATACTGAAAGTTTCTGGCTTCCCTGGAGCCTTTTGTTCTCCAGGCTAAACAAACACATCTCTCTCAGTCTGTTCTCATAGGGAAGGTACTCCTGCCTCCTGGCTGTTTTTGTGGCCTCATGATTTGATGGCTATTTTGTTTGTGTAGTAGATTAAAATGCTACATAATTCATATTCATGGCTCCTTAGAAAACCGAATAAAAATAAAAGGAAGAATTTTTTAAAAAATTAATATGCTTTCAGAAAAAAAAACATTGCTAAGTTCAGTTTTGATTGTCCCACAGTGCCTAAGAAATCATTGGAATTAAGTGTCTGACCTTTAATTTAAATGCTTAAAGTAAATTCCGTACTTTGCTTGGAACATGCTAAATAGGTAAGTTAAATTTTTATAACTGATTTTCCTTCTCTGTAAGATATTCCAGTATTAAGTATATATGACTATTTATCAAGTTTACTTTCAGAAAATGCTATTTTCAAGGATGATCTATATGGATCTTTTTCATATCTATGTCAATCTTACTCATATACTTAAAGTTGGCACTTAGCCCTGTTTAATGTTGAACAACAAATAATCTCAAACATGAGCGACTTTGGACCTTAGTTCTTTATTTATTCCTCATTGTAAAAATCATTGCCTTATACTGTGAAAAATCAGAACATGTATAGTGGCAAATGCTACAGGTATTTCTACGTTGTTATTTAACAGCTGTCTTGGTTTAGGAAGACAGGTATTAAATTCTTTCAATTTAAAGGCCTTCAGGCAAGAGATTTGGGAAAAGGAACAACAATTCTTTATTAAGAACACTAAGGAAATAACCCAACCGTACACCCCAAACAACCAGTCAGAATATAAAGTGTCCTAGGGGTCCCCCACAGAGCACAATAAAACCTGTCCCAATTTCAGTCCCTCCGGGATCGGCGACGGGGGTGGGCAGAGTTCCTCGGCTCCTTGGCGGCGGCAGCTCCTGGGAGTGGGGGGGCGGCAGCGGATAGCTCCAGCTGGGACTCGCAGGGTCCGGGCAGGCGGCAGCAAACAGCTAGGACGATCGGGAATCCCAGGGTCCGGGCAGGAACAGGAAGATCAGCCAGGCAGCAGCGAGCGAAAGAGAGACGAGTCCGAGAAAACTCTCCAAAAGCTCTCTCCGAAAAGCTCTCCCCTCAGAAGCCGAGACCCCCCTCCTTTTCTATAGTTCCAGTACGTGCAGCTTGGCACGGGGAGTTCAGTGTCCTGCCACTGCTGTGAAGCCTCTCACAATGGGGCAGGAGATGGGGGTCTTCATGACTCGTTAAAGATACTTAAAGGAAAAAATATAATTCCTTTTCTCTGACTCTCGGTATGTGCCCAGCGGCACGGCCCTTCCCGCTTCCCGATACCAGGTAAATTTTTCACAATGGGAGGAGATGGGGTCATCAGGGGGGTACTTAACGATATTTAACCTCGCCTGGTTTTAACAATCAAGCCGGTACTGAGGCATTCACTCCCCCACCCTCCTGAAGTTACCAAAATAAAACCATACAGCTTCCCAATAACAGATGAAAATAGAATACAAACTTCTTGCTTCTATAACCCAGGACAACAGCCCACCACTTTGAATATAGAAAAAAATTGCTTTTATATAGAAGATCCTGGAGTAAAGCTTCAGACCTTGCAAAAATTTACTTGTCTCACTCCTTCAGCATTTTTCCTGTCATTTGCAAATAATTATGTCTAGTTCCATGCTTAAGGGGAAAAACAAAAACGGAATTCATGACTTAAAAGAGCATCTTAAATATTATATAGTTACTTGCTAATAAAAAAAGTAGTAGTGTTAGACATGTTGCATAGATTATGATTCTGAGGGATGTTTTTTATTTAAGAATTCTATTGCATGCATATTAATGTGATTCATATTCTTCAAGGTTATTTGAAAATGCTTAGTTGTCATAGCAACTTAACTTTCACAAACTCTGGCCTGATTTTATATTAGTAGTCTTGCATGGAGTCAGCGTAAACAATATTTTTATGAGAGGCAGTGATTGAGCTGATGCATTATACAACTGATATAATAATAAAAAGTATAAATTATGACCTGAGCTTATGGATTGCTGAGTTATAATAATATTGAAACAAGCCATCCTCAGCCATACCAAACAGAATTTTGTGTATGTTCAAATTAATTGTTAAAGTATATTCAACTAGCTTAAACTGGACATATAATTCATTGTAGTAGTTATAAATGTCTACAAACAGACAAGTAATCAACTGGAAGTCTATCTTAGACTTCTCAAAACATATCCCAAGAGAATAGTGTGCATCTTTCTGAAAAAGAAACATTGATATTTTTTACAAAATGTATGCATTTTGTAAGAAATTAACTCATTACTGCTTACTGTTTTCATCCAAGATCTACACTGATAAATTAAGAGATTTGAAGAATTTTAACCTGGTTGGTACATGCTGGTTGCCTCAATCCTGTATGAACAAAAAAAAAAGAATCATCACCATTAGCAAGAAATGGCACTTCAGAAATGTATAAACTGTTCTACTCAAAAGAGCAGTATTGTCTTCTCTGGTAACATATGCAGCATTTCTGGGTTTGTTTTGTTTCTTGTTTCTAGGGAACCAGAGATCAGAGAATTACAGAAATCCAAGGAAGGAGTGGTTATCATTGTGCTCACCCATCCAGCTGACATCTTCTGTAAATGGAGAACTGACAGAACCAAAGGGAGAAAGGCTGAAGTTCAGCCCTGTCTCTGGCTGTGCTTCCAGTACATACATGTGAAATGCTGTGAGAGGGCTGTGAGATGCTCCAAAAAGAAAACTGATTCAGAAGTAATGAGAAGATCTTGACTTTCTCTTGATGATTTGTAAGAAAGCATTGTCACCCTTCCTATTTGAACAAAAGCACTGAGTGCCGCATACTTTGGCATTAGGCATATGATATAATCCTTTGTGAGGAAAAAAAGAGGAAAACATCATTGGAGAAACTGAAGGTAGTGTATTGTGTCTACTAGTCTGTCAGTTGCTTTTTCTTTGGAGCAGTCCAAGAAAACAAGGCTTTGACAGGAACTAAATAAGCATTGTAATGAATTTCACATTAGTTAAAAAATATTGACATAACTTAGATGCCTGGTAAATTACTAGAGACAAAATAAAACCACAAGTATCACATATACTAGTTTTGAATCACAGGATCACAGAATTATTGAGGCTGGAAAAGACCTTTAAGATCACCAAGCCCAGCCTATTGAAGCCATCAGAATCAAACTCCCAACTCACAAAGAGTTAGAAGCAGGTGTGTTTATTCAGCACTGGGCAACAGAGGATATTTCAACCTAAGGTGTGCACCAGAGTTCAAGCTTTTGGGGTTTATTTTTGACATTCTCATACATAAATATCACTTAGTCATACATACACATTAGGGTTTTGAAACGTCATTAACATATACAACACCTCTGATTCCTCCCAGCCATATTTGCATGGTGCTGCTTGGTGGTCCCAAGATGGTGCCCTGGGATTATGCAATGGATTTTTCTCTCAGTGAACTTTTTATATTTAGGTATTAATTGCTGAGCTTGATAATAATTGTTGAGCTGTTTCAATCATTAACTTTAAGGCTCTTCTGTATCAATCTCTTGTCCTTGAGGTTGACAAAAAGTTTAGCAATATTTGAGGATTGGTTCCTTCTATCTCATAACTATCCATTCCATCTCTCCTCCCACCAAGGTCCTCTCTTAGATCAACACATTCTAACTACAAGGCCATAAGTTTGATGACCAGGCAATAGGATACATTTTACACAGACACAAGTTTGTCACTATCCCCCCTTCCTTATTTCACAATGACCTGACATCCCCACAATCAGCTAAAACATGGCACTTCGTGCCACATTCAGTTTTTCTTAAATACCTCCAGAGATGATGACTCCACCACCTCCCTGGGCAGTCCATTCCAATGTCTAACCACCCTTTCCATGAGAAAGTACTTCCTAACACACAATTTAAACCTCCTCTGGCACAGTTTCAGGCCATGCTCTCTTGTCCTATCACTAGTTGCCTGGAAGAAGAGCCCTATACCCACCTGTCTACAACTTCCCTGCAGGTAGTTATAGAGAATGATAAGGTCCCCCCTGAGTGTCCTCTTCTCCAGGCTAAACAATGCCAGCTCCCTCAGCCTCAAACCTCTAATCCCTTCACCAGCCTCATTGCTCTCCTCTGGACCTGTTCCAGCACCTCAATCTCTTGAAGTGAGGGGCCCAGAGCGGCACACAGTAGTTGAAGTGATGCCTCACCAGTGCCATGTAGGGGGGAGAATAATGTCCCTAAGAACTGCCAAATTTAGAAAACCACACATCCTCATACATAGAACTGAACTTCCTCTGGTTTTAAATTTAACTCAAAAAAATAAGCAGCATATTGGATGTGATCCAAAGTCTACAGTAATGTAGTCCAAGTAAGACTCTTCTACTAAATTTAATCTCATCTATAACATTCTGGGGTTGGCAAATGTGTAACACATGTTCACCTAAACTTAAATAGTGTTGGGTTTCATTCTGAGTGTGTAACAGCCCTATGCTATATGACAACAGCAAGCATGCCAATAAACCTGAGAAGAAAGGCACTCAGAAAGTATATACTTTGTCCTTAACTAGATACATTCCCAGAGTAATACAGCTACATGGAAACATTACTTATTTATAGCAGAAAGTAACTACAGGGCAACAAGCTGATACAAAGAAGCAAGAAGAAGAAAAGATGAGAAAGAAGAAATTTTTAGGGTAAGCTTTGAAGAGAGTGCATCAGCTCATCAGGAGGGGAGAATTTTGTACAGATCAGTGGTTTTAGATGAAAGGATCAAGACACTTTGAAAAGATAGAGATAGAAATAATTTATACTTCTTACTTCTTTTTTTTTTTTTTTTTTTCATAAAGACTCCTGGTGGGATGTGTGGGCCTATGGAGAAAATCCATGCTGGAGCAGCCTGTTCCTGAAGAACTGCAACCCAGGAAAGGGACCCATGTTGGAGCAATTAAGAAAGAACTGTAGTCCAGGGGAAGGACTCATGTTGGAGACTTTTATGGAGGACTGTTTCCAATGGAAGGGATGCCATGCTAGAGTAGGATAAGACAGTGAATACCTCCTTCCTGTGGAGAAAGGAGCAACAGAAACACCATGTGAGGAACTGACAGCAAACCCCACTCCCTGTCCCCCTATGCCTCTGCAGGGAAGGATATAGAGAAACTGTGAGTGAAGGTGAGCCAGGAAAGAAGGGAGGGGTAAAGGGAAGGTGTTTTAAGATTTAGGACACATCACTAGCTCACAGTCAGCTTCTGGTCTACCAGCACCCCTAGATCCTTTTCCCCAGAACGCTTTGCCCAGATGCAACACTCTGCACTTACCTTTTTTCTCTCTGCCCAACTCTGCTGCCTATCCAGGTCATGCCAAATAGCATAGCCTTCAGGTGAGTCAGCCACTACTCCCAGCTTTGTATCATCAGCAAATTTGCTGACACTGTCCCCTCAACCAGGTCATTGATGAGAATATTGAGTAAAACCAGTACTGAACCCTGCAGAACACCACTTGTCACAGACCTTCAACTTGACTCAATTCCACAAATTACATCTGAGTTCTGTTCTTTAACCAGTTTCTAATTCACATCACTATGCATTCATCCGATCTATCCTTCATTTTGGCTGTGAGGATATCATGGGAGACAGTGTCAATAGTTTTGCTGAAGTTAAGGTAGACCACACCTACTGTTCTCCTCTCATCTACCCACCAAGTTACATCTTTATAAAAGGTTCTCAGGGTAGCCAAACAGGACTTCCCTTTGGTGAATCTGTGCTGACTATTCCTGACAACATTCCTTTTGTTGAAATGCTTTGAGCTGGCACCAATAACACACTGTTCCATCCTTTCCAGGGATTTATGTGAAGGTGTAGTTACCACGATCATCCTTCTTACCCTTTTTTGAAGACTGAAGTGACATTGGCTCTTCTGAAGTCCTCAGGCACCACTCCTGTTGTCTGTGATTTGTAAGTGATAGGAGAGCTGCCTAGCAATGATTTCTGCTAGGTGCCTCAGCACTCATGTATGCATGCCGTCAGAACCTATGGACTTGTGAATGTCCAATTTACTTAATTGTTCCCTAACCCACTCCTCTTCAACCAAGGCAAAGCCTTCCATCCTCCTATCTTCCTTTGTGGTCGTGAAAGACTGGGACTCATGAGGGCTGGGCTTAGCAGTAAAGATAAAGACAAAGAAGGAATTCAATATCTCCTCCTTCTCTGTACCCTCCATAATCAGGGAATCCGCTTCATTTAGAAGTAGGCCTACATTTCCACTAGTTTTCCTTTTATCTCCAATATACTTGAAGAATCCCTTCTTGTTCTCCTTGACATTTCTTTCCAGGTATAATTCTAAAGAGACCTTAGCTTTCCTTGTCTCATCCCCGCATCGTCTGACAACATTCTTGTATTTCTCCCAAAAGGTTCATCTCTTCTTCCACGTATTATAAACTAACTTCTACCACTGGCATTTATTCAGAAGCCACCTGCTCAATCATGCAGGTCTCCTGCTTCCCTTTTGTTGAGCAAGTATATATTCATTTTCAAAACATTGGACTAACGCAAAACTAGAACTGCATCAATGTTAATTTAATGTTTTTATCTGAGGTTTCTTTCTCTACATGTTTTTGAGAAGGAGTTGGAAAGTTCAGATTGCTACTCAATCACAGATCTCATCACTTAATTTAAATGTTGTTTCATCACCAGTGATAATATTTTTCTCCTCAACTTTCTCCCAGAAAAAAAATTTATATTCAATCAACTAAGCATAAACAGTTTAATCTCATTTCCAAGAACTTCACTGGTTTCTGCTGTGACAATTTACAATGAACTAAGTACTCAGCAATTCAGTATGCTGTTGCACATGTGTAAGCATTGAAACATGAATTTACATAGTTAAAATGTACTGCTTTATATTCTTTTATGTTGCACTAGGATACCATTTATACTTATTTTTCTCAATTATCATAATACTGCCACCAATATTTTTTTTTAATAATGCATCTAGGCATTATTAAAAAAAAAAAAGAATAAGCCATTATACATTTGTCTTGGGTTATGGAATATAAAATTTGTATTCTATTCTCATCTGTTGAAAGCAGTTGAGAAGATATGTAATTTATCTCTTGCATAAGAATGGGACTCGGGGGTGCTCGGCGGCGCGGAGCCGNGCCCGCACCGAGGAAAAGAGAGCCACATCCACCACTCCAGGAGGACCCAGCCACCACCCTCTCTAAAAGGGTGTCAAGTTGACTCTGTCGGGATCCCTAGGACTTTCTTTTGTCTGTTTGTTTGGGTGTACTGTTGGTGTTTCTTAGTGTTCTTAATAACAAATTGTTGTTCCTTTTCCCAAATCTTTTGCCTGAAAACCCCTTAAATTGCAGAATTACAATACTCTGGAGGGAGGGGGTTGACAGTCTCCATTCCAAGGGAGACTCCAGCTTTCCCTAACTGACACCTGTCTTCCCAAACCGAGACAACATTCCTTCATAATTGTGAAATAAAAAAAAAATCCCTTAATAAATCCAATCTAAAAGTGAAACTCATTGAATTTCCAATGAGCAATTTTTATGGTAAGAACTTTTTATCAATAATTAAATCAATTTGTGATCTGAGAGTTAAAAATAATCATCTGAATGTTAATGTGTTGTGTATATATTTAACAATGGCTAACAGAGACAGATGTTAGTAGATAACATAACAGATGCTAAATTATTCTAGTTTTTTATAAGATATTTATAAAAGACAAACAAAATTAAATGTCAAAATGATAGAGCTCCTCACAGTTCAGAGACATAAACCAACCTGAGCTCATTAAACTGGAATCAACAGCCAGAGCAGGTGTTTATATAAGTGGGACCTAAGTTTACACTATTGGAAAAAAATAGTACCTCTTGACAAACTCAGGTGTTCTTTCATGTCTGTTATTTTTTGCCTTAAAATTCTAATGTGTATTATATTCTGTGGGACAATTTATACTACTAATCTATATAGTAGTGATCATGCTGATTGCACAGACTGAACACATATATATATAGGATAGACAAATTAGAAATTAAGTGATTAAAAAGAGAGAAAAATACCAAATAATTAGTGGTAAGAGTAACTGTTTTTATAAAGTTTATTTTTTTTTCCACTACAAAAGAGCTAAAAATATGCTTTCATCAAAGATTCAAACTGGTCTTCAGTTTCTGCTTTATTCCATGGATCCCTTTCTGTAATTTCAGGCCCAGCTATCCCATAAAATCAAAACACTCTATATTAGGTAATACATCAAGGTATCATCAGAACCTGAACTGAGCCACAGTTATACGTAACTGATTAATGAATTAATGTATCGTTATAGCAAAGGTTATTCTTCTTAAGAGTAAGTAGTTTATGTATGTCACTCAGTTTCATCTACCACTGAAATATTTATTTTTTTAATAAAAATTTTTTATTAAATTACTTATGACAGGCTAAGTTTATAACACAACATATCCTGTAAGTACATAAGAAAAAAAAAATATTCAATAAGCAAAAGATGAACTGAAAAAAACTAATTACAAGAACAGTCTATATTTACACTAGCTAATGGTTCTACATTGATAATTCAATTTTTTGTTAATCAATACCATACACTTTAAATTTGACTTACAGTTTAAAAGACCTGTTGTAGATAAACATAAAATAAGGAAAAATCTGTTTAAATGTACTGAGATTGAGTAGTTGTATCACACAGATATTTAAAATTCATCTGTAGCAGAGGAAATATGATCTCAAGATATGGCTTTGATGGGTCTTGCATATGCCTGCAGATCATATACTGATCCACTGAACAGGCTTATACTCTTCCTTGTATAAAACAGGATTTGTTCAGTGTACTATGTATTCAAAAATAACTTCTTTATGGTTTACTTGTCAGAAAGTCTAAGTATTCATTTGGAATAACACTCACATTTCAGGTAATGGTTGGAAGTTAGAGTACAAAATCTGTAAATCTGTTATTAGTACTTATATGGTATGAGGATAAAATGGAGAACCTTCAGTTCCAATGTTCAAAAAACTCTCAAAGCACTTAGATGTCTAAGATTGGTTTAAGGTTCACAGGACTTGGAACTTTGGAAAATGGGAGAGCACTTATGTATTTGAAAAATACATGGTCAATACAGAGAGTTGTCAAGTGAATAGACCTAGGACGATAGATTTTCAGCAGTCCTTTTCCCAATCACAACTCATTGCTAAACAGATCTCCAAAAAAACAATTATGTGCTTTAAAGAAGTTAAAGCTATATTGTAAAATGCATGCAAAATGTGTTGAACTGACTGCCTGGCTGCTCAATTCAAAATTTCTAGGAAGATCTGTGTCCAGAGAAGGTAGTGAAATACTGTTTCGTTTAAAGTTTTGCTATTGCAGATAGCATAAAAGTATATCAATTTTCTTCATTTTCAGTGTAATTCATTTTAATGTTTAAAACTTCAAAACAATAAATATTAGACACATTATGGTGAGAAAGTTTAGAAATATTTTTAACTTTTTAACAATTGTGCTGCTTTAAATTTCTTTTCATGTGGTCTTGAGACTTTTTTTATTATTGCTCATAGTTTTGTGGGGTTTTTTTTCAAAATCATAAATTGGTAACCAAGAGGGAACTATCAAGGTCAAATATTCAATACCTCATTTTTAATGGACAGAAAGAAAATACCACAACCTTCTTTAACAAGTTTGGCAGGACGCCACAACTCTCAGAAGTACACTAAACGGTTTTAAGAGTTTTCAGTTAAACCTGCTTGAGTTGATTAAACCTTTTCCCTCCATTTCTTTTCCCCCTTGTGCACAGGTATGAGTGTGTCAATGAAAGCTAAAATGTCATTTGTGAAGCTACATATATTGCAAAACAAAGGCTATGCCATTTCACTTAGACATAAGGCTATGGCACAGGACTTATTTCTTATTACCTTCCAAATAATGCACCTCTGTTTTTGTGGCTTCTTTTTCTTTGAGTTTTTCTTTTTACTGTAAGATTCTTTAGAAAAGGGCACATGACTCCTGATGAAGTTTGGATGGGGATCCAAACTCAGTGAGATGCGGCTAATAGTCAAGTATTTTATAATGATAAATTACAATTATAAACCCTTGGTATGTGAAAGTAATGTATAGTGTAATCAGTAATTTTAATGACTTTTATTTGGGAGACAGCCTGTGTTCTTGCATGAATGCAAAGAATATATGTAGCTTATTACTGTTCATCTGCAATGTACAAGTGTATTGGGTTGTGGAATGTAAAATTTGTAGAGTCCCTGTGGTTCACATGAAAGGAATTTTAGGAAAGACTGTTTGGATTAACCCCACCTCAGGCGAAGGCGAACCCATCCGTGGGATTGTTTTTGCTCAAGGACCTGGTTACACGTGGTGGGTAAGAAAACACGTGCAGAAAGATGGAAAAACCAGTTGCGTACCACAGGGAAACCTGATCCTAAGAGAGAATTGAGTGTAAGGGCTCAGTGTGTATAGTAGAGTTCATTGATTTAGGTATGAAACAGATGATAATAGAATAAGGGGTGGATAATGTATTGGGTTGTGGAATGTAAAATTTGTATTCTATTCTCCTCTGTTGGGAGGATATGTGGTTTTATTTCTTGCATGGGAGTGGGGGGGNTTTCTGCCTCCTGCCCGAAGTCCCTGCTGTCTGCCCGCGACGAACAGAGCCGCTGCCGTAGCTACGCGGCCCCTGGCCGCCGCGGACACCTTTCCTGCCACTCCCTGCCGCCTCCTGACTGCTGTGCTTTTCCGTCTGCCCCATCGTTGCCGAGGAAAAGAGAGCCACATCCATCGCTCCAGGAGGACCATCACCCTCCCTAACTGTCAGGTGGACTTTGTTTGGGGTCCCTGGAATCCTCTTTGTTTGGGGTCCCTGGAATCTTCTTTGTTTGGTTGTTTTGAGTATACTGTTAGTGTTTATTACTGTTATAATAAAGAATTGTTGTTCCTTTTTTCTGAACCTCTTGACTGAAGGCCTCTAAATTGAAAGAATTTGATACCTGTCATCCCAAACCGAGACAACAAGTTCTTGAAAAGATAGGTCAAAGGAGTAGATATCTGGGCAAGTGGATCATTAATTTATGATGTTTGTGAGAAAACAGTAATCTGTGGGCTTCTTGTACTTTTCATACTTCTAGCCATGGAATACTGGGCCACACCTTGACCTTCCACCAGACTTGTTTTCATTTTGGTAACATAACTGAAGAACTATGTGGGAAAAAGACTGGTGAACTGATCTAGCTTGAAGCACACCTACCTTTCTGCAGAATTTTACCCTGGATTAGTTCAGTGATACAGCTACTGAATGACCTCACAAAAGGGAATAGCCTGAGAGGTCAGTGGTTACTGACTACGTATGGAGGAAGCATGCACAGTGCATACAACATAGGCTTATGGCTTGTAGCATTCTCCTTCAGACCATGAAGAAGCACAAACTATCAGTTGTACTGGAATGTGGTTGAACCTGGGGGTCAGTAGTTGTAACCACATACTCAATGTTCACCTAGCAGGTGACATCAAACAAGTAGCCGCAATGATGGTACTGTGGCCCTCGTTTCTATCTTCATCAGTGACCTGGATGACAGCAATGCATTAGATTTCAGGGAATGACTGAGAATAAACAGCAGCACTTCAGTTAACAGAGACCTTGGTAAATCTGAGGACTGAACTTATATCTTGGTGAGCCACCTTACTACTCTTGGGTGGATTACATCTAGCCACTTACAAGTGGCACAAAAGGTCACTGGTCATCTTTTCTAAGACAGTGGAGGCTGAATTCTGCTTTCCAAGCCTGTCTTCCAGTTCAGGGGGCTAGGCACTCAGGGAACAACTGTCTTGCTGATGAAGACAGAAGAAAAGCAAACATTTATTACCTCAGCTTGTTCCTTGTCCTTGTCCTCCATCTTTTCCCCTGCATCCAAAAGAGGATAAAGATTCTCCATGTACTTAATTTTACTGTTACTGTAATTATAGATACACTTTTGAAATTCCACTTCTGGAAGTAGACACTGTATAAATGTGCTATTAAGTTCAGTTACTTAGAAGAGAGTGAATTGAAAAGTAAAATCACTGAACTGAATTCTTTTCAGCTTGAACCATAGAATCATTAGGGATCAGAAGGGACCTCTAAAGATCATCTAGTCTGTTGTCCTGGTGCTGCATGTCCTCATGCACTGCCCTGTGTAACTGGTCAATTACAGACCTGGACCAATAACTGCACGCATACACCAATATGGTGAACAGTAAAATGGCATTTATTGCTAAGTGGCATCTGCTTATATACACACTCTACTTTGTCTATGCCCATTCATTCCAATAGGAGCAGGTGATAGATCTTGAATTAACACTGTAATAACTGATACGTAGTAACTGGAACTGAGTAATTAAAATTACACCCTATAAGGTTAGTAAAATTGCAAATACAGATATTAGAATGATTGTTCATATCCCTCGTAACATTGCCTATAAGTACAGAATTACAAGAAGTCCTCATACATACACATCTCTTCCCAATATATACAAGTACTGTCTCAAGTAATTCATCAGGGTGAACCTCGAAATGGCAAATGTTCTGTTTGGTATCAAGACAAATGTCTCAAGCCTTGAGATTATTACCCTCACAAACAAATCCTTGTTGTTCCCATATCACACGTGGGCTAACGTCAACAGTTTGCCATTTCCCTTCTTTCTGTTGAGCCCACACTCGATGATCCATTGGATAAAGTACAACCCTATCATGGTTCAACCCTAACACAACATACTGAAGCGTTGCCTATCATAAGTACTAAGGCTCTGACGCAATTAGTAACAGGATCGTAAGTGAAGTTGACTAAATGCCACCAAGACTGAAACTTCCTTTCAAATTCATTTGCATTGTCCCAAACCACCTTTCTAATTTCAGTAGGTAAAGTGCCATCCTCTCCCTCTCTCACGGTAGTTGCTACCATGGATTGCATCCGTCTTTGGGCTTGGATGTAGTTGAGGGCTAGAGAAGTATATCTTTGAGCTGCTGCAAGTACATCTACAATTAACTGATGATCTTTTTGTGTTCGTCCTCTCCCATTCAGGTAGCATGTCTGATAAAAGCCACTAGTTTGTCCCTAAAGCTGACAGAAAGGACTGCAGGGGACATTGCAATGCATATAAATTACTTGTAGCTGTACTTAATTTGTTCATGAGCACCTCAGCATTTATACCGTTTAGGATCCCCAACCCTGTTCCCAAACTACCAGTCACATCCCTCCATGATCTCCTAGTTAGGGTAAGGGTCTGACGGTGTAACCACGTCCTCCATCCTGTGTAAAATACGTCTAAGTAAGGCACACAAGTTGGTTTAATTACTGAGATATTAGTCTGCATTCATAGTTTTACCTTTTTGAGAGATCATGTTGGATTAAGCACCACCTGTTGTTGACCTGTATCTTGATGGCGTACGGTCCAATTTCATAAATGTGTGGGGTTAGAATTTTCTCTGGAGTGGGGGTACATTCCACAAGGGCCGTATAAACGGTGTCTCTGGGACCATGTATCAGGACACACTCAATTTCCACTCACCCCCCCAGGATTAAATATCACATCCCATACATACCTTTCATCCCCAAGGCGTATAGGAATCTCAAAAGAAGGAGATAAACTACTATTCCAATATACATTATCTTCCTTATTTACAGGCTTAGTAAGATAGCAAGTTGATGGAGGAACCAAGTCCCTAACGCCATCCAGAAAGCATATAAAGGAAATGGAGTGGATCCGCTGTTGGTTGTGGCTGGACAGTGTCAATCATGAATTTGAAGATTCACTCCTGGCTGCCTTGTGCCCAGAGGCAGACTACTGAAACAGGCCAAATCAAAGTAAAGTCGAACCGACAGTCCCCTTGTTAAAGACAGGGCTTACTTTCCTTCTCTTCTTCCATAGTGTGTACTGCACCGGCTTTACTATAATAAACATAAGGTTTCAATGTCATGAGGAAGCATAGGACCCTGTGCTGTCAGTGACTCGAGAGCACTTAAGGTCCAGGGCAACCTCAATCCTTTCTTTTCTACTGCCTCTATCAATCAAGCCACCCCTTTTGGGTCCAAAGGGACCCATTGTGGGCCCTCCTCTGGGGTGACAACTGGGAACGCTTCTGCTGGTACTGACAGGCCTCTGTCCTCTATGGCCTCTCTTATCTTTGACCAATCTGTGGCTTGGTCACGCCCACCATCTCCGCCCTTTGGGATAGGGCAACACCTATGTTTCACCCCTTCCTGGTGGAGGGATGTGTCCTACCCTTTTTGCTCCCTTCCCACCTCCTCCCCCGGGGGTGGGGCAACGTTGTGCAATTGCGGAGGGCACGGTGGGGGAGGGAATCCCAGGCCTTGCAACAGAGCACTTCCATCCAATTTTGTTGTTTGTCTTCTAGCTGTTGCTTGGGTGGGGATGGGGCAATCGGCGCGGGACAGAGAGCCCACTCCCCAACGCAGTCCCCAGACCACCTGCATTAGGTCCCAACCCCAGCAATATATGTACTGCATCATGAGATTTGTCTCCTCTCTAGCGTTCCTAAGGGCCCCCAATATCAACCCCCAGGTTTTAAGCTCCGCAGCTTTCTGGGTGCTCATCGCATGCTGTGCAAGCATTGAGGTAAGTGAATCCCATCTGTGATGGTCAAGAATATCACCAAGGGATGAAAGCTCCCCTTCCCTCTCGAGTCAAGAGAGCACGGTGGCAATGTCCTTCTTAGAAGGAATATTTTTCCTGCAGCGTTCTTTACAAAACTGAAGTAATACCTTAATAACTTGCTCCATGGCTCTCCCGCCCTTTAAAATGGTAAGGCTTCAAAATAAGTAACATTTTTAGGAGTGTGTGCTGACAATTAATAATTGTTGTTGCTTGGCTAATATATTTTAATTAAGCATCTGAACCATTTGCTGAAAGCATTAATGTACCTACAGGATTTTAAGTCTGAATTTATTACTTATTTAAAATTAATCTAAGGATTGAGCAGTTATATTAATCAGTTATGTAACTCTGCAAGTACTGACTAGTACACGTGTGGAGTGTGGTACTAAGCAAAAATAATTTCTTTCTTCCACAGTGTAATATTTAGCAGTTTTATATAGACATATATGTAATGGAAATTTGAAAATTTATTAACAGGATATAATTTTCTCCTTTATTCTTATTTTCAGAGTTCCTTCAAAGTAAAAGGAGACAACATTAAAAATGGCTACCAAGTTCAAGTTCCTGTGTTTTCTGTGTATATTTTCTGAAAACTTAAAACATTNGGGGGGGGGGAAGACATATCACCAGTCCAGATTCCAACAATGGATTCACCAACAGTGGTTTCATGATACATCCACCTTTCTTCACAAAGACTCACCCTTGCTATTCTTGCCCCTCCTCAATTAAAACATGTATTTTGGGTCTCTCCTGAAGCTAGCCCTACATATCAAGTATCACATGTATCAGGAGCACTTGTGGTGATGCATTTAACATGTTGTCATTATGAATGCTAATGCATGGTAATGATTCATTAACATATATATGGGTGATAGTTGTTATATGCATTATGACAATAACTAGGAAAAAGTTCAATTACTTGTCAATGGTCTGCAGGCGGATGGAGCTGAGGCGAGACCACTCTGCCTTTAAACATGTGCTTCTCTCTCCCACACTTCATTTCCACCATTCAGCAGACTAGGCAACTGGTGTAATTTACTGTTGTTTCAGCCACTTAACTCCTGCTTGGCATCAGCAATCTTTTATAGTATAATCAAATCCCATATATTTTTCTTAATATAGCACAGCACAGAACCTGTTGGTGTTCACCTTACTCAAAAGTTCTTTATTTGGCATGTCTCTTCAAAAGTCACATGGTATGTTAAGCACTTACAAGCACTTAATCTCTAAAAATACTGTAATTTTTCTAGCTTATTTTTAGGCCTTTCTGTGTTATTAAAGGATGTTACAGTTCCCAACTTAGGAACCCAGCAGTCCCCATGATTTAAGGATGTCATGGAGATAGAAATACCTTGGGCCAAGACCCCTGTATTTGCCCTAAATCTTTGACCAAGTGAAATCAAATGTACTCTTAGGGAAATGTTGGACAGCTCTTTCTGGAACCATGAACTTTGCACATGTAAGCAAGGCACCTAAATTACAGTGGTTTTATAAATGATTACCATTCAGCCTAAGCTGAGAGACTTGGCCATGCAATTATTTCTTTCAAAAGTATAGTAAAAACACGTAGGGGAAATTACAATTGAAAGCAATTTGTCGAACTGGAATGAGAGAACTTTAAATGGATTAACGGTATCTTCATTCTTTATTATGACACATCGAGATTTCATGTATTGTATTTATGATTTAAAATCGAAAACTGAGCTTTGCAAATGACACAGTCCATGGTGATAGACATGTTCACATAATCTTTAAAGCAGAAATAATGCAAGCAAGAAACATAAGGAAATGACCATGTTATCACATACTTATGAGTAAAAGCATTATGTGAACACCCAGTTTTGGATTCAGTGACTGATTCCTAAAAGATGTAGAAGTTTCAGTTGGCAAAAATGAAACATTTTTACATGTAAACAAATAGTCTTCTAAGACTAATTTTTAATAAAATTTTTATTAAAAATAAGTTTATTTTTCATTTTTCTATCTCAATTTTAAAGACCAAATGTACTAAAATTAAAAGTCTACATATTAAATTATTAAATAGTAAACAAAACTAAAGAAGTTTCATCCTTTATTTATAGGACTTTGCAGATAATATTAGCTCATTTTGAACTTAATATACTTTGGTTTATTGAAGTTTATTTTTAAGCGTGTAAGTTACTAAACATTTTGTCTAATAATGTATACATGTTATTTAAAACACAAAAGTCCTAACCATTTACAGTAAACTCAGTTTTTATAAAAAGCACTTCTTTAAAGCATCATTTGTATAAATTTTGCAAATATTTACATTAATATTTCAAAGTATATCCACTTTTTCATACTTGCTTTGACATTTAGTTTTGGTAAAATACCTGGAAAGGTGATGTTGAGTATGAAAAATAGCACTCTAAGAATGTAATACCCTTAATCTATCAGTCAGACAATCTCTTTGTAAAAGTACTCAGATATGTTCAACTCTATGCCCTCGAATCACACCTATTTTGGAAAGAAGTCTACTCAATAAATTAGCAAAGTTTCATATCATTTAGTGCTTGAAATAGATTCAGAGATAAAAATCCCTGAAGTGTCAAGGCAAGAAAAAGCAACAAAAGACCAATCAATTCTTGAAGCCTGACATTTACTACAAAAGAGACAATGCTTTATTACTAAGCAGTGATGTATAAAATGCCATTTGCATGCAGCAAATTCAGGTTAATTTCCTCTGTGATCCTACTCAGAGAGAAAGCCTGAACTCCAACAGGATACAAATTACGCTAGACCATAGATACATTTCTTAGAATTGCATAGTAGCTTTTTTTTTTTTTTTTCCTTAATAACTCTATCAGGCTTAGACAGGGTTAATTATAGAGGGTACAGTTCTCGCAGTCATGCAGTTTTTAAAAGTTTTAGAAAGCATAGTAACTGATCTGTGCTGGTCATTCAAATAACCCATAATCAACACAATATTATGTTGTTGTGTGGAAATTATTTTTTTCTTATTAATTATGCTCTACTCTTGTCTAGTATTTACATAACTTTCCTAGACCCTTTTTGAATTAAATTACTTTTCTTACCATAAGTAAAACACAAGAAATCTGTACAGCTTTTCTGTTTTGTGTCTTTTATAAGACCTTTCCATGTCTGTGAAAATCATGAATTAGAACCTCTTAGAAGCTCTGCCAAGTCACAAGAGATGATTAGCTACAGCCAGCATGTCTTCACCAAGGGCAAATCCTGCCTGGCCAAACTAGTGGCTTTCTATGATGAAATGACTACATCAGTGGACAAGGGAAGAGCAGACATCTACCTGAACTTCTGTAATGCCTTTGACACAGTCCCCTACAACACCTTTCTTAGTTGGAGAAAAATGGATTTGGTAGGTGGATGCCGCAAGAACGGGCTGCACAACAACCAATGTGATCAAGCAGATCCAATTTTATTACAAACTATTAGCTCTTTTTATACAGTTCTTAATAAGGTTCATACATATTGCAAAAGCCAAGCTCATGATTGGTTAGGTTACATCTTCCCTAGCAACCCTAAGTTATGTTTACAAACATTACAGCTACAGCCTTAGCGACAGGATTCCCATTTGCTACATATTGCTACTATAACAAGGGACCTGGTCAGTACTACTACAAAAGGATTTTTGTCAGCATTTAGCTTCAATAGCACAGTGTCCTTGGTTCTCAGGCTCTTAGCTGCACAGGTTCTCAGGCAGGCTCTCAGGCTCTCTTGCAAGGCCTTCTGGGACTCATGCTCTCGGTACCAGTTCAGCTATGTCATGTCCTTTCCAATCAACAGGTGGACAGTTTGATGGTTAAGAAATCAAATGGATGGTTACCTCCAGACAGTATTGGTCATGACTTGATGTCCTTCAGGGCTCAGTACTGGGACCAGTGCTCTCTAATATCTTAGTCAGTGATACAGACAGTGGTACTGAGTGCACCATCAGTAAGTTTGCTGATGACACCAAGCTGAGAGATGTGATCAGCAAACCAGAAAGATGGGGACTTGGGTAAGCTGGAAAAGTGGGCCAGCATGAACTTTATGATGTGTAACAATGCCAAGTGTAAAGTCTTACAGCTGGGTCAGGGCAATCCTCAATATCAAGGCTGAGAGATGATGTGAGAGAAGAATAACATCAAAGAAGTACTTGGAGGTACTGATGGATGAAAGGCTACACATGAACGAAAATGTGCTCTCAAAGCTCAGAAGACAAATTGCATCCTGGGATGCATCAAAAGAAGTGTGGTCAGCAGGTCAAGGGAGGTGATTCTTACCCTCTACTGCACTGTGTGCTAAAACCACACCTGAAGTACTGTGACCATCTCGAGTCCTCAAGACAAGAAGGACATTAACCTTTTGCAGTAGCTCCAGAGAAGGGCCAAGGGCCAAAAAAATTATCAGAGGGTTGGAACACCTCTCCTGTGAGGATATAACTGCAAAATTTGGGGTTGTTCAGCCTGGAGAAAAGGTGGCTCTGTGGTGACTTTATTGCAGCCTTCAAGTACTTCAAGGAACTCTACAAGAATGTTGAGGATGGACTTTTTAGCAAGGCCTGTTGTGACAGGACAAAGTGTAATGGTTTTAAACCAAAGAGAGATTTAGATTACATATAAGGAAGAAGTTTAAAGGTCCCTTATAACCCAATACATTATATGACTCTATGATCCATGTGAAATCTCATATTGTCCTTAAAATCTTGATAATTCTAGCAATTAGTATTTGCATATGAACATGAGCAGAACTTAGTTTGAGGGTGGAAAAGCACTGGAATAAGCTGATGAGAGAAACTGTGGAGTCCTCTTAGCCTGGACCCATCTGAATACAATCCTGTGCAACATACTAAGGGGGGTTTGACTAGGTGAACTCCAGGAGTCCCTTCCAACACCTACCACTCTGGGATTCTGTGATTTTCAGAGAGGGAAATAAAAAATTTTATTTTAGCTATTAATTATCCCAAACTTGCAGAGACTTTGTGAAAATTTTACTTTAAAGTATTATTAAACCAACTGAAAGAACTACAAGTGCAAACAGAATAATAAAAACAAAATAAAGATGAATTTTCAAGAATCAGATTTTTATCCTTGATGACTTGATTAACTCTCTTATCAAAGATCATTCATGTTTATTAGCAATCATAATGTGAAGTGGCATCTTAGTTAAAATAATAACTTAAATCATTCATATAAATTCCTGTTTTGTATACAGCAGCATAGTCTGTTGTCAGCAAAAACACTCTCCAGTAATAGATCAATGTATTTTTGCTATATACACTGAATATGATGTAATGGTTGTCTAGAAGGACAGTATTATAGGGAATCTGAGTTAAATCAGTGTCTTGGGTTATGGAATCAAAAAGATTGTATTCTATTTTCATCTGTTGAAAGCAGTTGAGAAGTTGTGTGGTTTTGTTTTTTGTAACTCCAGGGGGATGGGGGAGTGAATGCCTTGCCCAATTGTTAAAACCAGGTAGGGCAATGTTTCTTGGGGTGGGGGAGTGAATGTCCTTTGCCCCACCTGGTTTTAACAATTGGGTCAGTAATGTTCCTTAACTATCTTTTGCTGGTGGGCCATCAAGACACATATCATCCCATTGTGAGATGCTTTACCCAGTGGGGGGAGGTGGGGGGAGCTGACCGTTCCCACCTGGGAACTGGGACTCAGGAAAACGAGGGGGGCTCGCTCTCTACTGGGGCTCGCTCTCTACTGGAGTTTCCTGTCCCGGGACCCTGCGGTGCCCAGCTGAACCCGCTTCGTGTGCTTTCGGTGCCGCTTTTTCTCTCCACCACTGTCCCTGCTGCTCCACGGCATCCAGCCTCTCTTCGAGACCTTCTGCCTCCTGCCCCGAGGTTCCTACTGTTTCCCGCACCGAACAGAGCTGCTGCTGTGGCTGCCCAGCTCTCCCTGCCACCTCCTGCCTGCTGCGGCCTCTGTGCCTGCACGAGGAAAAGTCTCTCCACGTCTGCCGCTCCGGGAGAACTGAACTGAACTGCAGCAGGTTTTACTCTGTCGGGATCCCTAGGACTTTCTTTTGACTGGTTGTTTGGGTATACTGTTGGGTTTTCTTAGTGTTCTTAATAAAGAATTGTTGTTCCTTTTCCCAAATCTCTTGCCTGAAGGCCTTTAAATTGAAAGAATTTGGTACCTGTCTTCCTAAACCGAGACAATCAGCTATCCTGATCTGGTAGGATAAAGAGACATCCTTATAAAGGACAAACCTTTCATGGATGTAGTAGAATCCATACAAAGGAAGATAACCTGTTGAGAAGAGTATCTGTTAAAACAAAACAGACCCCAAAGCCTCACCTATGTGAAAGAATGTTGGTAGTGAAGAGAGTAGGGACCTGTGCAACTACAAGCTATCAGTTTGGCTGCTGCATAATACAACCCATGATCGTGTTTCACCCGTCCTCTCTTTTGCCTGAGCACATAAGCCTATTTTGCTGAGGAAGAAAAAATATCATGCCTTTTGCTGATGTCTCATCATGATACTGAATGATTTTTTCCATGAGTCCTAGGAAACAGAATCCCTCTGCTTCTGCGAATTAGCAAGCCAGGTAGGAGTTCACAGTAAGACGACGTGACATTTATCCCCAGGATACTATCAAAATTCATTCAGTGAAGCTCACAAGGCAGATGGTTACAAGCTTTGGTATGAGAGAAAAAAAGCTCACTTTCAGTTGTGATTCTACTGCCCCCCTTTCAGTGAGTGTGCAGAAACATATGCTGCTTTAAACCCTGTATCTTTGGAGCCATACTGTGGCTGCCTTTAAATAGAAGTCAGGAGAAAGCAGAAATTTTATATCAATGGCAGTATTTTGGCATCTCCTCTCCCATTGAGAAGGCATAAGAGACATCAAATAATGACCTTTAAAGCAGATTAGTTCAACAAGAGGAAGCTTAATGTCCTGCACCTGGAAAAGAACAACCTCATGCAGTGATATATGCTGTAACTATTGAGCTAGAAAGCAGATTGGCACAAGGGAACTTGGGAATCCTTGTGATCACCAGGTTGAACCATCAGTAATATGTCCATGCTGCAAAGGCTAACAGCATTCTGTGCTGCTTTCACTTCTCCCTCCTGCACCCCCTTCATTATTTCACAGATTTCTGCAGGTCACTCAACCCTCAGGTTTGGCAAATTACAATAAAGCCACTAGTTTCAGGGATCTCAAGCTTGGCTTTGTATCTTGTAGCAGTAAAACACAAAATGTTACAAAATTAGCAGTCAGTGAACCCTGCTTTTATACATGTAAAATCAAATAATCTTCCTAGCAACCAAAGCAGCATGATCTCAAAAAGCTGGGTAAAAATTCCATGTTCTCTAAATCTTTCAGTCTCTTCTCTTTGCAAAGAGAGAAACTGCTAACTTGCCCTTTTCAGATACCTAGGCAAAGGCTTCAAGGAATTAAGTGACAATGAATATTTTTCATCTCTAAAGCCTTTCGACAACCACAGATTATCAAAACAAAATTACATTTTAATTCCTACAACATCCATAAAAATATTGACAACTCATTCTGAGATAGAAAGCTCAAATGCTCAGTTTTCACAGGCTTTTTTTTCCAATATTCTATGCATGGAATATTGGTGAAATCATAAAGTCATTAGGGATTGGAAGGGACCTCTAAAGATCATCTAGTCCAATCCCCCTGCCACAGCAGGATCACCTAGACCAAGTCACACAGGAATATGTCTAGGCTGGTTTTAAACATCTCTGAGGAATAAGACTCCACAATCCCTCCTGAGCAGCCTGTTCCAATGCTCTGGTTACCCCTACTGTGAAGAAGTTCCTTCTGATATTTAGATGGAACCTCCTATGTTCCAGCTTGCATCCACTGACCCTTGTCCTATCACCACAAGACCTTGAGAAGAGCCTGGATCCATCTTCCTGACAAACACCACTCACATATTTAAAGACATTACTGAGGTCACCCTTCAGCCTTCTCTTCTCCAAGCTAAAGAAACCCAGCTCCCTCAGCCTTTCCTCATAAGGAAGGTGTTCTACTTCCTTCATTATCTTTGTCGCTCTACACTGGACACTCTCCAGCAGCTCTGTCTTTCTTGAACTGAGGAGCCCAGAACTGGACACAATACTCCAGATGCAGGGTCACTCCTCTCAATCTGCTAACCACCCCCCTTCTGATCCACCCCAGGATGCTGTTGGCCCTCTTGGCCACAAAAGTACATTGTTGGCTCATAGTCATCTCGCTGTCCACTAGGACAACCTAGGTCCCTTTCTCCTACACTGCTGTCCAACAGGTCAGGCCCCAGCCTATACTGGTACCTGGCATTGTTCTTGCCCAGATGCAAGACTCTACACTTACCCTTGTTGCACTTCATGAAACTTCTCTCTGCCCAGCTCTCTAGCCTGTCCAGGTCCCCCTGAATAGCAGCACAGTCACTATCTGGTTGTCGGTGATACCACTCAGCTTGTTGTTATCAGCAAACTTGCTGATAGTGCACCCTAATCCCTCATCCAAGTCATTAATGAATAGACTAAGTAAGATTGGTCCTAGTACCAATCCTTGGGGGACACCACTTGATACAAGCCTCCAACTACACTCTGTCCCATTGACCCTACTCTCTGGCTTCTATCCTGCAGCCAGCTCACAATTCACCTCACTACCCAATGATCCAGTCCACACTGTCTCAGTTTGGCACTGAACACAACCTAAAATACAGAGATTTGTATCCACAGGAAGTGACATTAACTAAGCTTCTCTTGTCTTATCCTAAGGGAATGGAAATCTTCCCCTCCCACAGGAGATTCAAGACAAATCTCAACAGCTTTCACCATTACAGGTATCAACGAACAGCAAAGATACCTGCAGTGACAAAAATATAGTGGCAGTCTTGGATTGGTTCCTTGAACAGGTGTCATGCCTCCTGTACTGAACAAACTTTGTGGGACTTAATGAACATAGAGTATGGATTGCTCTTTCTGCTCTTAATCCAATGGTGCCTTTCTGCAAAATAATAATTTCAGAATTAAGGTGGTCAAACTCACTATTTTTCCCCCTTATTATGGTAGCCTGCTCAGGGTGAAATGACCTATTCCTGAGAGAAAAGAAGAAGAGAGCAATGCAGAAGCACTAGCTTATTGACAAATTAAATTCACCATTTGTTGGGATTTCTAGGCCAGTTGAAGAAAAGAATCATTTGCAGCAGTTTTGTGTACCTGCAGTGTATTTTCACTATATAGCTGCCGCGATTGAGAGACG
>VZRI01009285.1:0-16535 GCA_013397515.1 Upupa epops | reverse complement strand
AACATCCTATGATCCTATGTATAGTCCTTGTCACACATACACCAAGCTCAGCTGAAACTCTGGAGTTGTGACATGCTTTAAGTGGGGCCAGTGCCTTTGAAGAATGTAGAGATGATGTCAGAAATTCAGGAAACAAAGTAATGACGTAAGAAATACTATTAAACAGCTTAATACCAAGTTGATGGAGAAAGTGCATTACACTGTTTCTGATTTATGCATGTCTCCTGTATTTTTTTGCTGGTGGAACTGTCTGGAATCCCAAGTACCTTAAAGTCTGTGAGAGAGCCTGTCTGTTTTGCTTTATTGCCATAGCTGTGGTAAGCAGATTTGTATATGCTGGAGTTTCCTGAGAGAAAAGGAAAATTTTTTTCACCTGTGATGTTGAGGAAAAACTCTGACTCAAATAATGGGAATTCATTGTGTAGGTACTGATAAACAATGGGAATGATGTTGGGGTAAGCAAAGGTATAATGAAGAGAGAGGATCTTATTTTGTATTCTTTTAGTGCTTAAAATAGTTCTTTAAAATTCTAGTTTGGCTGAGTGTGTGTTTGATTAATGTAGTAGCTGTTTTAAACATCTGCCTTTTGAAAAGTGTAAACTTTTCATATCTTAGAAACTTTTAAACAGATTTTTTTGCATCTGTTTGTGAAGGTGTCTTTATAAATTAGATCCCAAGAAAAAGAATATTAGATACTTCATGTGTATGTAATATACATATATATACACACATAAAGTGTGCTAAAGGAGTAGTTTCTGAATCTTTTGTTTTGATATTGATTTCCTAACTTTATAATAGCACCATACACAGTCTCATCTACAGGCTATACAGTATCTTACAGTCTTATCTACCTACATGTGAGATGTTTGCTTTGATAGGCTTCCACTTTAAATTTGTGTTTTGTATGCTTTGAGTGACTTATCACAGCATATAAATTCAATATGGATTTGAAACCAAAATGCTAATTTATGAATTGCCATTTATCCACAGTCATGTGGAAATTGCTCACTTCAGCAGATGTTTAAATGACTCAATGATTCCAGTGAAACTGTTAATATAGGTAAAAGTTCATGGAAATAAGTGTAACAACCACTGGAATTTCTCTGGACTGGAATTTGACAAATCATTGTATGGTATGAAGGATAAAGGAAAGGAAGGAATATTTTGGCTAGAATGACAGAAAAAGTCATTACCCTTGGGATTGTATAACTTCTTTTTTTTTTCAACAAAGCTGTCTCAGGAGATGATCACCTTCCTTCTCTGTCCCCTTGGCCTCTTTTTCTTGCCATTTTATCTTCAATTAGAGTGTTAGAGATGCTTACAGAGTTTCTTGTAAAATAGATCTCTTATATAATCCAGTATATCAATTTTTAAAAGTCAGCTGTAAAGCTCAGGCCAGAGGTAAGGTATCAAAGAGACTTAAGCAAATTTTAGTGTTGTAAAAAGTGTGCATGACTTCCTGTCCTAGGCATTCTGCATAAAAGATGAGGAGATCAATCTTAGACAGAAGTGGACATGGTGTCTGGCTGCGTCTAGAACAGTGAATGATACCCAGTTTTCTTTTAAATCTTTACATATTTTAATAAGTCATTTGGTTATTGGGATTTTTCTTACATTATTGCACTTAATTGTTTTATTTTGAGTTACATGCCATTTCCACAATGTCTAAGGGATCACTGCAGTCTAGATAATTTTCTTTTAGGAAAGCAACAATATTTCATTTAGCTGATAGCAATCTTTTAAATTTTATTGACTCCAAAACTGTTCTGATTGATTCAGAATTTATTTTAGAAATACTTCAGGTTTCTGAGTAAGACCATTAGTGCTAGGGATTGCATGATTCATTTATTCTTTTCAAAATAATACACATTTTTCTGTGTTCTTTACCTTAATAACATTCATTGTAAAGAAAAAATAATCCCAGACATACTCTTGGTGAAGTTAATGATTGGCAGTAACTTAAAAGCAGACTATACTATATTAAACACAAACCCAGATTGTTTGGGCACAAAATCCAGAATCCCAGCACTGAGATTTTTCTTGGCTAAGCATCAAAGCACATTAATAGGTATACTGTTAGCTTGGGACAAAGACAGGATTGTTACTGTGGTATATTTCATCCTGCTGCTACTTGGCAAGAGTCAGTGTATTTTTAGGTGAAGTTTGTGTGTGCATTTGTCTAGTCACCTGGAAAAAAGGATGCGTCGATGACCCGTGAAAATGCAGTTACTATGATGGGAGGTGAGAGCGTGTAATTCTTATTACACAGTGAATTGTTAGTGCTATATTGTGGGTAAGATACCCTTTCAAAGAGCTAGAGTTTGCTTAATTGTTTAGCTGCACATGTAATTTTTGGTTTTGTCATGTAACAAGACAGATTTAATAGTAGTGTAGCCATGTATGTTTTAATTGCTGAGTGTTCGTGCTTCATTTCCTTTGTCTTTTTCTGCAGTGTTGAATAGCATGGGAAGAGACATTTTGAGGTTTTTGTTTCTATTACAGAATAAAATTTTTGTAAATATGAGCAGTACGTCGTAAAGCAGTACAGTACTGCAGTGAAAGATGACAGCAGTGTGTTCAAACATCTTCTTTACTCATAGGATCTGCTATTTGTCAGTTTGTGGTATAATTCAGTATTTTTTTCACTTTGCATGACCAACTACACAGCCAAGTAGATAGTGGATAATTTCAATATTGAATAGAACAAGTGATGTTGGTTGTCAGATTCTATGTGTAGAATCTTTAATAATGTTTCATGGATGAAAAAGTGAAATTCATTTCTTGACTAAAAAACTATTTTATTAAATAGCAGATACTAGTACTTGATAGTTTGTTAGTAATGAAACAGTTACAACAGAATGCTTTGTAACAGCCCTGAGACAATAGAAAGCAAACATCTTGATATGAGGGAATATGTATGTGAAGGTCAAGACCTGAGAACTCAGAGGCAAGCAAGAAGGGGAGGATTAAGGTCCCATTACTGCAGGATGGTATAGTAACTTGATTGTTGACAAGAGATTGCCCATCCTTCAAGATGTGTTTTTGAAAGTGTTAGAGGGAAATGCTGACCTCATACAGACAGTTAATGAGGCAGTGGAAGAACACAAGTCATGGCTGAACCAAAATCTAAAATGCTAATTGGCACAGAAATAGCCACCTTCATTGGACTTGCCAACAGAGAGGATCAAGAAAACCCCTGGTGTTTTGGAACCTGATTTAGAGAACAAAGTGAAAGACTGGCTACATCAGATTGGGAAAGCACCATTAAATCCATTCCAAAAGGTTGGTATCTTGAGAACACATATGCTTCCCAAATTAACCTACTTAGCAGACCATACTCATGTAAAGGTCACGTGTCTGGAGACACTGGATATAGAAATTGGATGAGTGGTTAAAGAGTGGCTGCCTCTGCCAGCCTGTGCCTGTGACGGCATCCTGTATTCTACAGATAGAGGACTAGGCCTCATGTGATTGTTGGGACTCTTCCCAACTGTGCAAGTACGTAGATTGCATAGACTTACACAATCAAATTACAAGATTATTCAAACTGTAGACAAAGAGGAAGAGATTGAGAAAGAGTACCAAAAGCTATAGATTACATTTGTGGGAGATAAAGATAAAATACCATGCATTTGGAACCTGAACACTGTTGTGGTAATATCTTAGATAACTAGTGAAAAGGTTGATCTATTAGAACAGGAGAGACCTGCACTAAAAACTGTTTATCCCAAACCTTTTAACTGGCAAAAAACCAAACTTAATAAATGCATTAAGGTTTCAGCTCAGGGCTGGAGGGCTGATAACTGTAAACAAGATAGAATTAGTAATTATTGTAAAGAAAATCACAGAGGGTTACTGAGTAGGAAAGTCCATACTGCACTTAAACTGAGGGCTGATGTTTATCCTGCCCGGGAATTCCTAGCAAGTGGTTGCAGGACAAAGAAAACATAGCTTGTCGGCATGGTGAAGCTGAAACAGTGTTGTGCACACATAATTGGCTGTTGTCCAGCATCACAGCATGCTAGAGTTAAAAAACATAATCAACTATGTAATGTACTAATTAGAGAAGCTAAGAAGAAAGATTGGCTAATTTTTCAATAATCTTTATCAAGAAACAATAAATATTAGTTATACAAACCAAATTCAATATTTGTAAGGGAATCCTGGCCCTGGTATTAAGTATGAAAGTTAGGTACAAAAGTAAGTTGACAACATTGCATGAGGCAGCAAAGGAAGAAGTTAGAGAATGGTGTCACCATACAGGTGCAATTAGAGAACTGGCAAATGCAACAAAAATTATATATGTTGGCTTTTCCCTAGGTGTTTGTGGGCTGTGATATGATGGCAGTTTTAGTCTTCTCATAGAGTTGTGGCGCTCTCAATCCAGGCAGAAAAAAGCTGCTTGTTGACACAGGCTGGAAAGAAACACTGGGGTGTTCAATAAATAACTGATAGTTTGGTAATAACGAAACATTCAGTTACAGACATAGTGAGCTCAGCATATGTAATTGGAACACTTCCAGATGGCAAAAGTAACTGCTGCTAAATTTGTTACAACATATTTATAACCTCCAAAAGCCATATTTCTTATTATTTTCCATTCTGTTTTTATACACTTATTATGGTGGCTACTATTTGAGTGCAGATGTTTACTGAGTCTTTTGTATCATCTTTGCTGTCATGTGCAATAACAAATTTTCTGTCATGTTTTTGATAAGAATCTTAACCAGTTGTTGCCTTTCCAAGCCCTTTTTCTCTTCCACCTGAAATACTTGATTTCTAATTAATACTTTTTACATAGTAAAATGGCTATTAATTTGTAATGCATAAACTCTTTCAAAGCACTTTGAAATTTTTAAGTTAAATGGTGTCTGTCCTAAAGTGCACTGTAAGACTGTGTTTAGATTTTTGTGAATACAGTTATAGCTAGACCATTTCCTTGTATTGATGGGCCAAGCCAGATTGTCTGAGCTTCAACAAGGCCAAATGCATGGTCCTGCACTTGTGACACAATAATCTGATGCCGTGCTGCAGGCTTACAGGAGAATGGGTGGAAGGCTGCTTTACAGAAAGGGACTTGGGAATGCTGATTGTCTGTGGGCTGACTAAGAGCCAGCAGTGTGCCCAAGTGGCCATGAAGGCCAGTGGCATCCTGGCTTGTGTGTCAGCAATAGTGTAAACAACAGGAGCAAGGAAGTGATTGTACTCCTCAGTGCTGGCAAGACCATACCTGATTCCTGTGTTCAGTTTTGGGCACCTTTACCAATACGAGGACATTGAAGTGCTGGAGAGGGTCCAAAAAGGGTGAAAAGGATTCCAGAGTCTCTGGAGAGCAAGACTTAAGAGGAGTAGCTGAGGGAGCTGGGGTTTTGTTGTCTGAAGAAAAGGAGCCTGAGGGAAGACCTCACTGTTGTCTACAACTTCCTGCAAAGAGGCTGTAGAGAGGTGAGAGTTGATCTCTTCTCAAAGTAACAAGCAATAGGACAAGAGGAAATAGCCTCAAGTTACACCAGGGGAAGTTTAGGTAATACATGAGGAAAACCTCTATTGAAAGGGTCATCAAGCATTGGAACAGGCTGCCCGGGGAGATGATTGGCTCATCATCCTCAGATGTGTCTAAAAGTTGTACATGTAGGTAGTTTAGGGACATGGTTAGCTGTAAGCCTGGTAGAGTTAGGTTGTGGTTGGAGTCTATGATCTTGAAGGTTTTTTCCAACCTAAATATTTTTATGAATCTGTTTTTCTCAAGTTTTTATGACTCAGTTTCTCTTTTTTTCTGAATATAGACATAGGATATTTGATAACATTTCTAAGAGTTTTTTTGTCATGTTTAAATCTGTTACAAATGTTAAAGAAAATAATACGGGAGGAATTTCAATAACTAATTATGGTGGTTGCATTTAGTTTGCTTCTTTTAAGGCTTTTCACAGATACATTTGTATTCATTATATATTGTTAATGGCATTGCTTCCTACATAGTTTTGGTGGATACTGTGTGAATCTTACAGATGTGGTTTCAGGAATGCTAATCCACATTACATGATTCTTCATTCTTTCGAAGTTTCTAGTAATTCAGAATTTTATTGAAGTCATTCTTGTAGCTTAGTGGATAACTTCATATTTATATTTACTAGCAAAAAAAACCCATTGGTATTTTCTAGAACTGAAGGCCAGAACATAGTACCTTGACCTTTACTTTTCCAAGCTTGTGCTTTGTGAAAGATGCATTTTTACTCCTGGAAGTCTTTTTAATATGGTTAATATATCAAAGGAAAGAAAACAAACTTTCTGATTTGTTTCCTCAAAGTTGTGAAGTCTCACAGCAAGCAGGCTATAGTGCTAAGTTGAAAATATATAGCAGATTCTATGCAAGTTAAAGCAGTGTATGTCTTCTGTTTCTCCCATAATCAGCCTAATTTTTGTAAACGGTAGTAGTTTCTTGAACTGAGTGGTAAATGGGATAATTTCTTGCAGTTCATGTGCTCTCTTGGAGGATATGCGAGTTCACTTGAGAACAAGAAAGTATAAGATGGCAATTACAAGTTAGATCCTCCAACCTTTTACTGCATCATGGTTTCTGGATTTAATAGTTTTAATTGTTCTCTGAATCGGAATTATGTAAAACTGACTAAACCTGGTTATCATTTTTATAAATTTTTAATTCTTTTTATAGATTTTAATAATTATGCTTTGATGAACTATAACTCTGCTGAGCTTTTATTGGTCAAGAGTTAAAAATATGCACAGACTAAATTCTTTGCACATAATTAAGGCAAAGATGTATAAATAAATGAATTGCTTTTGAGAAGAAATACTGTTGTATTCAACAGCTGTAACTTCAGTTGTAATCACCATCACTGACATTGATTATATCTGCAGAAAGATCTAAGATGTATTAATCAAGTTTCTGAGTAGAAACAGTCAGCTGGAAGAAAGAACATGCAACTTAAGTCCTAATAAGGGTATATCTGCTTCTAATGATAAGCTGTTTACCTAATGAAAATGGAAAACAGCCAGAAAGACTGCTAGGACTGTTTAATTCAATGTGTTACTCAATAGTATACACCAGATTCTCTTAAATTCTTTTATGTCACTTTTAACCTTTTGGTGGAGAAAAATCCCAATTTAATGTAGAGATTTATGCTGAGATGTACTCTGCTAAGATTTTTCTTTGGCATGTGTCTGATCTGTAAAATAAGTAATAAACATACAGCTTCCTTTTAATCAGCTTTTTCTCTTCTCTTAAAGCCATTGGACCCTTCCTTGTCTGCTGGTTTTCTGTTAGCACATTCACCTTCACTTGCAAATTGCAACCAAATTACCCTCTAACTTTGACAAATTAAGTAGACTCAGTATTAGCCTTTCTTTTCTGGAATTTTACTGATTCCCAAGGATTTCTGTTGTCTAAACTTGCTCAGAAATTACGCTGTTTTATTCCTGCACACAAGGCAAGAGACAGTATCTCTTTTCTTCCTTGTCTTTATGTCCACAAATAGTAGAAGTAAAGTAAATTTTTCATGGTTTCTAAGTTAATAGTTCAGTTATTTTTACGCAAGATGTCAGGGGCAGGCTTGTAATTACGCAGTGTTACAATATCCCCCCCTCCCTGCTTCTTTCTTCCCCTGCTTATCTAGAATTTCCCGCCTGTGTTATTTAAAACTTGTTTTGTCATGGCTCAGAAATCTCCTGAAGCATCCTTTGAAAAACACTTGAATGCAGATTGCATCACCCTGTTGCTTTTTTGTACTCCTTAAGTTAGTTGCTGTTCTATTTTGCGTTAACTCAAGAGTATCTTCAGAGAGAGAATGTTTTCTCAGAACACAAAGAGCTATTGAATCTATTTTTTATATGTTGCTAATCCTTTTCTGGTTTTAAGGCTTTAATCCCTACATAAAAAGTTAGTTTAGAAATATGTTTATGTATCTCTGAGCACATAGTGTCTATATAACTTTAGCTGTGACTAGTATCATAAATAAATTAAAAATGCTTATTTAAGTATTTACTTAAATGTATTTATTTAATAGTGGCTTCACTTTTGAAAATACCATCTGACATCAGTTTAAGGGGAAAAAACCTCACCAGTTTGTTGCCGTTTATTATTCATGAAGTTGGCAGCAAATTATTAATAACGGCCATCACTGTTGTCTCTGTAGAGCAGTATGTTCCTTCTGTTTCCTTGGATCTTGAATGTAAAATCAATGATGCTGGTAAGATCAAAGCATGAAGGTCACATATGTTGAGGGCATCTTTTAAAATAAAATTATTAGAAAGTAATGTCTCTTTCATATTCTAGTTTGTTGAAAGTTGAAAGTATGACTCTCTATGAATGAACACCTGGCTGAAAACTGATTTGATGAATTTGTGTAGTTTCTTATTGTTTTGGTGGAAAATACCAAGACAAAATTATTGTTGTCCCAGACTACTGTTATGGTTAACTAGAAAAAGTATTGCCATCTTCTACAGAGGCATTTTGTAAAGACTGCATTTATTACCAAGAAGGTGTTAAAAGGCTGGACTAGTACTACAGGATGTCTATTGAGTCAGTCTTCCATTTTACTGAATTGTAGAATATTTTGGGATGGAAAGAGGCCTTAAGATTATCTAGTCCAGCTTCATCCTGAAGTAGACAGGGACATCTTCATCTAGATCACTTTGCTTAGAGCCCTATCCAACCTGTCCTTAAATATTTCCAGGAATGGGGCTTCTACTACCTTTCTGGCCAATCTGCACCAGTGTTTCACCAACCTCACTGTAAAAAATTCTTTCCTCTAATCTAAATTCACCCTTTTTTGGTTTGAAATGTTCATCCCTTGTTCTGTGCAGCAGATCCTGCTAAAAGGACTATCCCTCTCTTTCTTATGGGCTGCCTTTAAGTGTTAAAAGGCTGCAACAACATCTCCCCAGAGCCTTCTTCAGACTAAAGTAACTCAACTTTTCTTTATAGCAGAGTTGTTCTGGCCCTTTGGTCATTTTTGTGGCTTTCCTCTGGATCTGCTCTGACAGATCTATGTTTTTCATGTGCTGAGGATCCCAGAGCTGGACACATAATTCCAGCTGAGGTCTCACCATGGTGTAGTAGAATCACCTCCCTTGATCTGCTGACCACACTTCTTTTGATGCAGCCTTGGATGCAGTTTGCCTTCTGGACTGTGAGCACATGTTCGTGGCTCATATCCAGCTCTTCTTCTGCCAGTAGGTTGTAGGTAAGAAGGCAGTCAGTCTTCTAGTGGGTTTTGTACACTGCTACAGAAATAGGGCTTAGCTATCTTCAAAGAAAACTCAGGTTTAAAATCTGCATAAACTGTCTTACTGGAATGTGAAATCAGAATCAATAAAGTCATACCAGCCTATCAAGTGACATGTTTCGTATTCATGCACATATTCTTGACGCGATGGAGTTGACCTTTTAGGATGGCATGGTGGTGTGTGAGGTCAGTATGGCTTATGCTGTTTATGCAACATCAGGCTGTACCTAGCCCAACTTTCAGACGATGATTGGGTAGTCAGCCCTCAAGAATGCAGAGGCTTTATTGGAACATACTATGCCTAAATGGTATTCATGTATTTACCTGAAGGGGGAAAAGATGAAGATAAAAACAAACACCAAAAACTGTGAGGAGCTCTCACAGCATATTGCGGAGTGTAATACTCAGGGTATGCATGTGTGTTACTGAGAGCCATCTCTGGTCTCATATATATGATACTGAGTTTGGTATATCATATTAGACCTTGATACCTCATAACCAACCTAGCTGGTAGCTGTGAAGTTAGCTGTCTTTGTCCCAACTTTGTGTACTTTGAACTCAAGGGATGCTAGATCTAGCCTGGATAAAAGTTATTGGTAAGAGTGTGTCTGGTTTTATGCCTCGTTAAAGCCAAATTTGGCCATTTCAGACTTGATCTATTTCTGGAAATGGCTTTTGGAAGTGAGGCTTGTTGTCCAACCACCTTCATGTGTCTGGCTAGATGCTTTCTGATCTACTGCTGGATTCATACATTTCTTCAGGACAGCAGATGGCTGATGCTTGGGTTGCATTAGTAAGTCATGCCACACTTTATATCTCTGTCTCTTGGTGTTGAATGACTATATGCTCTTCTGTTGTATCAATATGACAGCTATGGACAGATTTTGTTGTATGTCTTTTCCTAAGCTGGGACATAGAAAGAGTGTATACCTGCAGTTTTCTGATACTGTGACTTTTAAGGGAGATCCAGAAACGCCATCTCTCCTTTTGTTGAACTGATTATAGCATTCCATCTTACAATTGTATTTTCCAAGTAACCATGCATGGACTGCTATGAGGTCTTCCAACAGTAAGTATCTTACTACATACTTTTTAGTATATTCAGTTAGGTGTGTGATAACGGTGTGTTTGAAGCCCACAATTAACTTGCAGGGTTTTTATTTTCTGGAAAGTCTGGTACCTAGCTACCTAGCCAATTTACAAGGCAGTTTACTTTTTTTTCGTGAAAAATAAGTATCAACCTCAAAGAAGTTTACAGTGTAATGTATACAAATCCATCAAGTAGACATAAGGCATTAAATAAATACAATCTGTTAAAACATGAGACAGTAAAGATCTGGACAGGCCTATTTGTTAGTGAAGCATATCCTCAGGTAAGCAACATGTTAATGTTTTTGTACACATTCTGCCTTGTATTGTATCAGAAAACACAGACCTTGGAAAATCTTTATCACTATAAATTATATGGTAACTAATGTTGGAAAAGGACTACTAATAGGATTATAGATTGATTTGGACCATCATAAAGAGCTGAAGTTGGTACAATGATACATTGTGATGTCAAAATATTTTTTTGTCATATTCATGGATTGGCTACATTGCAGCAAATTGCTTTCTTTTGTCCTTTTTTGAGAGATCTAAACTGGCATGCAATTCTTATTACTGTTATCATTTTGACTTGTTTACTTAAAAATTAGCAATCGTTTCAGTAGAAAGGTTAACAGACAATGTTTGACACCTTCCCAAGCTGGAGAACAACAAAGCATAGTTACAGTTGAATAATTTAACAGCAAACCCACTTTATAATGAGAAGTATATCAGCAGTATAGACCTTTTGAAGTTGTTCTTAAGTTTCGCTGATAAGCATCCATACTGGTCTAATTAATAGAAATGTATCTTTTGCTGCACAAGCCTCATCTAAAGACTGGAAGTTGCAATTACATCACTGTTTGGTTAATTGGCTGCACCTGTCACTAGCTTTAATCGAGAAGTGTCTGAACCACATGTTGAAAGGTCAGAAAGAGCAGGAAAGACCCTAGTGCACCATGAAATGTTAGACGGAATCTTAGTTTAGTAACATGTTGTGCTTGTTAAATTAAAATTGTTACTTTTCAGCTCATGGCATGAGCTTCTCCAAATGAGAATTTTCACATGTACCTTGAAAATCAAGTACTTAGTTCTTTTCCTTCAAGTTAATGCTTAAGTATGTATGGCTTTTTATTTTACATAATGTAATAATTTGTGGGTTTGTCTTTTGTGATGGAAAATTCTTTACAGCTTTGTTCTCCTTGAAGTCATAGAGATTAAAAATACTAGTGTAAAGTTCATACATAGCCAAGGTATACACACAATCACAGGAATTTGTATATTTAGATGTCCCTTCTGTGTCATTGAGTTTGAGTTCTCATCTGCTTCACATGCTTTTCATTGTTCTTCTTTTTATCACATAATCCTATTTGGGAGTTTTAATTTTTGGTGTAGTTAATATAAGTATGTTGGTGTTTACTACTATTTATATGCTTAGGATATCCTTTCATTCTGTTGTGCTTTTCAACTAGTTAAATACTTTTGAGTAAATATGTCTTGAAAATACTTGCATATTCTACATATGTTCATTTTGTGTATGAATTTCACTAGGACATCTTGGGTGCTTGAATTTAAGATGATTCATATGCTTTTTGATTTTTGTACATTCTACAGTGAGCGAATTGGTAGACTGTCTGTGTAAGTGCAGAATACTGGTGCATTATTTGTCCTTTGCTTCAGAGAAGCAACTCTTAAAACATTATATGAACTTAGATATTTATAAAAGCTCAAATCTTACAAAACTGACTGCTATGAAATTATATTTTCTATTTATTCTGTTATAAATTCCAGAGGACTGCATGTAAACAGACAATAGGATAAAACAATATGTGGTATATCTGTCTGAAATCACCTCCCTGTCATGAATGTACCTTAGCATAGCTTCTAAGAGGATGTTCCATGATCTTGCCAGATGCAGGGGTGAAGCTGACTGGTCACTAGTTCTGAAGAGACTTGGTTGCCTGCCATGAATTTGCAAGTATCATGGAGATCATTAGCCAGTGACCATAAACTTGTTCATCTGTGTTAAGGTTCCTCAGGCCATCATCAAATGGGAGGGACCTTCCTCCCCTAGTCCCTGTTTTCATCTGTTGTTACCAGTATGCCAGCATTGTTCATCAGATAGGTACAATGTCTTTGACTTTCGTCTTCTGGTAAATACATGTCAAATCCCATGTCTTGGCCTTCCACACCCCATCCCTACACATCCTCATAATCTTCCCAGGATACCTGTTCTTGATTCCACTGCTTATGGCAAGGAAAGAAGTCTGAAGAATATGGTAGAAAAAAGTGGGAAGGTTGAAGACATAAAAAGGATATGAAGATTTTTCATTCACTGAGAATGTCAGGATTAAACTGTGGTGGGTAGAGACGTGGGAGAGAATGAGAAAGGCAATTCATGTGACTGACAGGATAGTGTGAGAAGGAATAGATAGTGGATAATTTGACTGAAAGCAGGATGATTTTAATCTTTTTCACACACCCAGTTCCAAGTCTCATGACTGCTTCAGATACAGGAATCATGTTTCAAAATAGAAGGGTGTAAGTTTGTAGAGTTTTCATGATATAACTTTTGAATATTAATTGAGAGATCATAACATCTATTTAAAATTATCTAGTATATCAGTCATTTATTGCTGCTTTTCTTGTGGTAGAATATATCGTCCACGCTAATCTTTATGGTAATACTTGCCCTGATTAAGATAGCATTCTCCAACAAGTAAGTTTTGTGGCTGTTTCAGTGACTGGAACACAAAATAGGAAAAAGCCCCTTTTATTGTGTCTTGACCTCAGTAGTTGCATAACCACCTCTAGAAAAAGAGGGTGGAATTAATATGTGCCACATATTCTGAACTGCTATTTTTAATTATTATTTTTACTACACATTGTCAGTTTGACAGTTTCACAGACAGCTTCTTCAAGACACAAGGATATTAATTAGAATGTACTTTGGTGTTTTATTTTATATGAAGATGTGATCCCAGATTTCAGAATGTTTCGCAGATGAGATGTGTACTAATTTTGTTTCTTGCAATTTGCAATTGTGCCATTTACTCTTCTCAGTAACAAAAAGCTAGTAATTTCTTAAGTATGTTCAGGTTGCTAGCTGTTTTGATGGCATGGTATCTGAAGCTAGCCATTTTGTTAAACTGCCTAAAATAAAAAAATATAAGGTTTAAAACAAGCAGACAAATCACTCTAGCCCTCTAAAATGCAGATGTGTATCAATGTTATAGTATGTTTGAAGTTAAGTTATCCTTTCATTGAAGTTAAAATAGTTTCACACTTTCGAATTAACTACTTAAATAACAAAGAAATCTTGGCTAGTTAGAACACCTGTCAAGACTTCCCTTATATTTCATGCTGAGTATAGTATCTTTATGGTAAGTATTTAATTAATTGAATTAAACGTGGCAGTTGTTGTTAAAGTGTTGAAATTGACTTAAGCACAGATTATTATTTTTAAAAACAAGTTCATTATCCAGTGAAAGCAGTCTTTTTAACTGAAGCTGTTGGGTTTTTTACTACCAATAATTGAAGTTGATGGAATTTTATCAGGATTTAGAGGCAACACTGAGGCATACTCCTGTACAACTCGATTCAGACCTCTTTGAAAAAAAAGACTTACGTGTACTAAAACCCAGTGTTCATGTATTACGTGCTTTATATATAAATCAGAATCCAAGAATACTATTAAAGGATTATTAGCAGTGCTAAAACTGCTATAATCTTCCTATATTTGTTTCACAGAGGTTATCAGAATAATGTGGTCAACCTTAATTGAAGGTGATTTTTTTTTTCAGTCACATAATATATATTGCTCTGCAGGTCCATTTTGTGGTGTGTCACTCAAATCCTGTCTGTAATTTGTATGATCAAGAATTTCTCCTGCAAAATTTGCTGTAGCCAGATAAAAGAGGAACTTTTACTGATGATTACATAAAGTTTAGTTCAAAGGCACACAAAATAATTGTTTTGTAGTCTCTAGGCTGCAGAATCATATCTGCAGTCCATTGCAGATATATTAATACAAGGTTATAGCAAAACTTTAGAATTACAGCTGTAGCCAGTTTCTGATGGGAAGTTTAAAGGATTAAGCAGCTGTTTTCATAGCTGTGTAACCAATAAGGTTGTACAATACTGGTGAGGAAAAAATGCATTCATGGGTGTCTGTTTTCATTCAAGCACTTCCTGCACAAATGCAGTGCCCAGTAGCCTTCAGGCTCACTGTGTTGTTTTTTTCATTGACTGCTGAAATGGTACTTGCAGCCTGTTGGGAGAAAATGACGGTTTTGAATAGTAGCTATTGTTCTGTTAACGTTAAAGCCCTCTGGCTAGAGGATCAGCAAGAATGCCTGCTAACATAAAGCAACGATCTTGTCTCCTGTTACGGGTATAACTTGCTGATGAACTATGACAGTAGAAAAAGCCCTAAGAGCTGAGTGGAAAAAGTTATATTGAACTTCATTTATTGCTCAGCACATTTCTTACTTAAAAGCTCATTCATTCATTAGTACCAATGAGGAAGTATGAATTCTTAGTGTGTCTTGCACAAGCCTTATATTTACTAGTACTGCTGTGGTTTACAAGATAATTCTGAAACAATTACAGATCATGAGGTTCTATTTCTGTCTCTCTGCTTTCATGTTACTTTTTTATGCCAGAAATTTTAATGCATCATGTAATCTTTAGAGTGCAGTGTTACGTAATATTTATTACATATACATATTTCTGGTAGTCTTGCTTGAACTTGGCTTCCAAAAGGCTAAGTAATAAGTCACTCACTCATACCTCCAAATCTGTGATTAATTCTTCATTCAGGTTAGCTATAGATATGGAGCGATGCTGTCATTGTTTCATCTGGCTCTGTTAGAATACTCCAGAAGGTACTCTGCTTGATTTAAATACTTTTATAACAAGTATTATTTGTGTTGTATATGTGTGTGTGTACATATATATATATATGTGTGTGTGTGTGTGAGTTTTTAATATAGGGTTGTAAAAATGCATATTACTACATAATTCTTGAATTGAAAACGTGTTGTGTTTTTTGAGATGTTTTAGTAGGTACTGAAGATTAGAATTCTCAAGACTGGTATTTCATCTTTACTGGAATGTATGCTTTTAGAGATGTTATTAGAAATGCTGAAACTGTTGACTTAGGATCACAGATTTGGTTGACAAGACCCTTAAGATCATTAACGTGGACTGTAAAAGTCCAGCACAAAACATGTCCCCATCTATGTATCTTGTCTATAAATACAGTGATGCATACTCAGCCATGAGTTAACCAATTGAAACTCTCAGGAACTATTATTTTTGACATAATTCTTAAACATGTATTTCTAGAATTTTAGAATGTCTAGAAAGACATTGACTACCTTTTTCTAGTTTTATTCAGACTTACTGTAGATACTAGATACTAGACTTATACCTGAAATTTCAACTAATTCTTAAGTCTTCTACTTGAGGTCTGGCTAAAAGGTAGATGTGATAAATAATTTAGTTCCAAACAAGATTCCAAATTTTCAATTTCTTAAAGAATAAAGGCAAGCAAACAGCACTGGGTGCGGCAGAGCTTCTGCTCTACCAAAACACATGCCTGCCCAGCCCCTGCTGCTAGTTTATATTCTTTATGCTAATGCATATTGATGAATAGGCTTATCTTCTTCGCTCCTCTCCTCACTCTTACTGCTCTCCTCACTTTCTGGAATCCAGCTCCAATCATGTAGTCCTATAGTTGCCAGAGTATGCGTAACAACAAAACCCGGCTCAGGCCAATACACAAAAATGTTTACCAGGTGGCAGCCTGCAACGAGCAAGAACCACATACACACCATCCTACCTTCCCTCCCCAGTGCCCACGGCCACACAAGGACAAACAAGATAGCCAAAAATCTCATGTACAGAGACTAATGCCCCACCCTATAGCACCACTCCACATTGACACAAATCAGATGAACATATTTCACAATCCTCCATCTCTTTTTTTATGGTATTGATTTGTGTCTTTTTTTCCAATCGTGTTAGTACCTGTTGAATTAATATTAATTTCAGATCCTCTTTTGTTTTTATTATCATCAGGGAATGTTTTTTTTCTTTCCCTGGTTCTGGATCAATAGGTACTCCAGATGTCTGCATTCCTTGTATCACTAAATGTATTTGTCTAGTAAAACAAGGCATTAAACATGGAATTATTAACAA
>VZRI01009284.1:0-43117 GCA_013397515.1 Upupa epops | reverse complement strand
CAGTACTGCACCCAGTTCTGGATCCCTTATTACAAGAAGGATGTGGACATGCTGGAGCGAGTCCAGAGGAGGGCCATGAGGATGACCAGAGGGCTGGTGCACCTGTCCTATGAGGCCAGACTGAAAGAGTGGGCTGTTCCCTCTGGAGAAGAGGAGGCTCCAAGGTGACCTTATTGTGGCCTTCCAGTATCTGAAGTGGGCTACAAAAAGCTGGGGAGGGGCTTTTTAGGAGCTCAGGTAGCTACAGGACTAGGGGAAATGGAGCAACACTGAGGATAGGTAGATTTAGTCTTGATGTGAGGAGGAAGTTCTTCACTGTGAGCATGAGGAGAGCCTAGAATGGGTTGCCCAGGGAGGTGGTTGAGACCCCATCTCTAGAGGTTTTTAAGGTTGGGCTGGATGAGGCTCTGGCCAGCCTGCTCTAGGGTGGGGTGTCCCTGTCCATGGCAGGGCGTTTGTAACTGGATGGTTCTGTGGTCCCTTCCAACCCTGACAGATTCCATAAGTTCTTCACAGGGAGGGTGATGAGGCACTGGAGGGCACTGCCCAGGGGTGTTTTGGAATCTCCTTTTCTGGAGAAGTTTGAAACCCGCCTGGATTTGGATTGGTGATTTTGCTGTGGCAGGGGGATTGGACTGGATGATCTTTCCAGGTTGCTTCCAATCTGTAATATTCTGTTCTGTGACTTGGTCTAGGGGATCCTGCTGTGACATGGGAATTGGACTATATGATCTATTGAGGTCCCTTCCAATCCCTGATGATTCTATGACTATAAATGTGGCCAGTAGCTCAAGGCTACTTGGCCATGCTGTACTCCTGTGAGTCCCCACCTGGAGTACCATGTACAGTTTTGGAGCCACCAACATATGAAGGGGACATAAATGTTTGAGTAGGTTTGGAGGAGGCCACAAAGATGATCAAAGGGATGGAGCAACTTCCACCTTAATTCAGCCTTTCCTTACCTGAATGGGGCTATAAGAAATCTGGGGAAAGGTGTTTACAAGCTTGAAATGATAGGATGATGGGAAATGGGTTATAACTTAGAATAGGGTAGACTTAGATCTTAGGAGGAAATTCTTTACACTGAGGGTGCTGAGGCACTGGAATAGGTTGCTCAAGGAGGTTGTGGCTCCTCTATACCTGAAAGTGTTCAAGGCCGGATTAGATGAGGACTTTAGCAATCTGGTCTGGTGTGAGGTAACCCTGCTCATGGTAGCGTTGTTGGAACTAGATGATCTTTAAGGTCCCTTCCAACCCAGTTCTATGATTCTCTATGACACTCAAAATTCAATTTCTTTTTTACAGGAACTGTCTGATATGATCTTTGGACTATCGTCGGGTACTTCAATACCATTGCTTAAACAGATTCCTAGATCTTGTAGCAAAACAAAAGCTCAACAATGTGTCACACATGGAATAGGTTTTGCAAAGTACTGGGTCAAGGTAACACAAGTCAGCATCTTTTTTCAGCTGCTAGCAACTTGATGATGTGCAAGGCCTTGGGACATTCTCAAGCTTGGCTCAGCCTGGACTGATTTTAGCTCTGGTCATAATTGTTTTCTAGGGATGAGGAAAGTATCAGGTAGACAGTTTTTTCCTGAGCTTGGGCAAAACCAACCCTGTCATTGTTACACAACCAAGAGTGTCCCTTCCTGTTCTCAATAGGGATCTGGAACAGAGAAAAGTGAAACTTAAAAAGATAGTGAGTGAGTGAGCAAAGTCAAACTTCAGGTGAAAGCAAATCAGGAAAAAAAATACCCAGACACAAAACAAAAGAGGAAGCAGACCCAAAAGCTCAGGAGGAGGGTGTCAGCTGGAGGCTGTTGGTGTAGTCTGAGACGGAGTTGGAACAGCTTTTGGTATGGACCACCTTACCTCAGACTCAGGAGCCACTAATGAGTCCCAGTCTTGCCTCAGACCCCAGCTCAGCCTGTCTCTGACCACTGTGGTCCACACTGGATCATTGCTCCCAAACACAAGTGCTGCTATGCAGCATGAACAGTGCATGTATTTCGTAAGTGGTACTCATGTCCTAATAGCCACCAGCCTAACAGAAAAGTAATTATAAATAGCACAGAGTGGTCTCATTGATCCAGCAAGAGCAACGGGAGTGCACTGGAGAGCAGCCTAGCAGCTTTTCCCCTCCCTTTGGGCAAATCCTTTTGTTCATGTTTTTTATGCAAATGGATACGCCTGTGTAACTGTCGGGAACAGCCCCAGACATGACTGTTTACTAGGTGCTGATGTATTTAGGACTAAACTGTCATACAGGAGGAGGAAAAAGTGTCAAAATTATAAACAAATTCTGTTTTCCTGCTGACTCTGTTTCTTCATAAATTATGGTAAAATTCTTGATATTCTTTACTACATTTCTGCATGAGTAAAGGATACTCTGTGCACACTCTTGGGAGTATTTTAGAAAAAGTCAGCTTGATAATAGTTAATACAGTGAATTTCTAGGAGATCCTCATTAGAAAGAGCAATACTAGTGTTATATTAAAAATTAATTCAGTTCTGTTTGACTTAGAATGCAAGGTAAATACTGTCTCAGACTCTTCTCTTGAGGGGTGACAGAAGTTAAATCATTGCTAAACAAATACAGTGTTAAGTTCCTGCCTTTCTGTTATGGTAGGTAGACAACTTTCTAGTTGTTGCCATGTGGTTTGCAGTGACCAGTACCACCTCTTTGTTTTTTGGGGTTTTTTTCTTTGCAATTGGAAACTCATTTTCAACCTTATTTTAGGAGGCCCACGTTGAAAACAGAACACAAAGAAAACTAAGAGTATTATTATAATTGTATAAAGCTGTAGAATTTATTTTTAATAATTGGATAATGAGCAAAGGCAAGAGTAACATGCAGAGTAGCATTTTTAGTTGTGATGTAGTAATCTTCAGTTTCCTAGACACGAAACTCTGATGCCATTTCAACCAAGCTAGCTTATCCAAGGCAGGCTACCAAGCTGGTAAAGGATTTGGAACATGTGACATATGAGGAATCTGGGGTTGTTTAGCCTGGAGGAGAGGAGATTAACGGGAGACCTTATTGTTCTCTACCACTCTTGAAATAAGGAAGGGGTTTGTCTGTTCTCCCTAGTAGTCAGTGACAGGACAAGGGTGAAATGGCCTTAGCTGCACCAGGGGAGGTTCAGGTTGGATGCCAGGAGGGATTTCTTTTCTGAAAGGAGTGTCAATCATTGGAACAGCCTGCCCAGGGATTGGGTTGAGTCATCATCTTTGGAGGCGTTTAAGACAAGGGTAGATGTTGTGTTGGAGGACAGGGTTTAGTGGTGCTGATAGGGCTAGGAAAATGTTGGACTCAATGATCTTGAAGATCTCTCCCAGCCAAAACTGTTCTGTGATTGTGTGATTCTATGACTATATGATTCTATGATTGTTCTTTAGAGTCTCTGCTCTTTAACATATCTGTTGTAGATGGCTGTGTCAGCTGCCCTGATGTTTTTAAAAGATTATGAGATACAAATAAGGAAAATTAACTCCATCTTTTCATTCAGTGAAGAGGAAAGGATGAATCGATGTTATTGATGTGTGTAGTGTAGCATGTGAGATCCTTAAGGAAAGTGTTAATAAACAAACTCACCTCAGGCTTTCTCTTTCAAAAGTGTGATTACTCCCTTAAGAAACCTAACACTTTCTCTCAAAAATGCTTGCCATCTATATAATTAACTGTAAGTAACAAGGTGTAAATATTATCCCTACAACCCAAATAATTTGGGAAGATGAACCTGGAAACACCTCAAGACACTCCAGCAACAGATCAGGTTCTTCTTGCACTCCCCACCCAAAGAAGGGACAATTTTAGGTAAAAGCTATACTCATTCTGCTGTGTTTACCCAGGAAATTAAGCCTGTATTTGTGATTATACTTTTCTTTGTAGAAATTATAGCTATCTTGCAGTTTATGAATTTATTATTGGCAATCTAAAAGAGTCTGTATGTTACATGTAAATAAACCGTGATACTCATCTGACTTTCCTCTTCAAAGCAGCTGAACTTAAAGTAGATAGGTTGTTCCTGACTCTGGGGCCAGGCTTATAGTTACTGAAATGCAACACCCGGTATTGCCACAACTTTGCTAATCTATATCCCTAAGCACTACGTTTATATCCTTTAAATACTTATAGAGACGGTGACCAACACTTCCCTGGGCAGCCTGCTCTGGTGCTTTTGGTTCAAACAATTTTTCCTAATATCCAGCCTAAATTTCCCCTGGTGCAGGAGGAGAAGAGATTGAACCCCAGCTCACAGCAACCTCTTTAATGTAGAGAGCAATAAGGCCTCCCTTCAGCCTCCTTTTTTCCAGACTAAACAGTCCCATTTCCCTCAGCTGCACCTCACAGGGCATATCAAACTTTAAGTCTTACCATACTCAATAAAATAACACCATTTCCACTCAGCTGAGGTTTTTTCATATCATGTCAAGCTTTTTCTTAGATGTTTTTTTCCATGAACTGTAATAAATCACAGCTTTTCAGAGGTTTTCAGTTGGGTCTGTCTTCCGTCCTGCTCCTTTATTTTTTTAATATAGTCTTCCTTCTTGGTCTTTATTTCTTTGAGCTCTTATTTTTTCCAAGAACAATTTCCAGTACTTTGTTCTACAAAGAATGTGAACTTCATCAAGGCTGATGGGAGAAAAGCCAATCTAGTCTGATGTTACTACCCCTGCTTCTAGGTTGTGAATTCTATAGGATCCTCTATAAGCAAAACTATTTCTCTGTTTATAACAACTTGTATTTCAATGTGAAAATTTATATTCAGAAAATACAACCTAATTCAATTTAACCATCAATATTATGGAATGACCTGCTTTCGATCTGTATGTTATAGCACACAATTGATGCACACATGTGGATGTATCACGTACAGATTCAGTATTACAAAGCAAATCCAACTTCTTGCAATCAAGCTGCAATGTCATGCAGGCTATTTCTGATATTAGGAAAATACAAACACTAATAGACATACATGTATTAAATGAAATCCGTACTGTGATATGTAAAAGAAAAACACTGCTGCAGCCTGAGGAGAACCAGTTCATTACTATGCACAAGTGCTTTACCTTTTTGGTGTTTTTAATGACTTAGATTTTTTAAGTTAATGTACTCATTTAAGGATCTTTGTTCAGAATCATTTATTTAAGTGTATCTTGACCATGGATCACTTACAATTTTAAAAATACCTTAAGAAAAGCTGAATGCCTAACCTGAAAAAGTGCTAATGATTTTTCAGATACATTTTCTATGCTGATTTTTCTACACTTCTGATACACCAGGCTGTAAAACTGCTTGTGACAATGCAGATCCCTCAATACAGAAAAATGCAAAGAATCCAATTAGAACATTCGGCTGTGAATTGTCTTTAGTCAGTTGCCTCTTCTGCGAAAGTAGAAAATTCTATCTAAGTCTAATATCCGGGGTAGAAATATTAGTGCATTTTGTTGGTATCTGGTGTTGTGCTTGACTGTATAGTTCAGTGATTGGTGGTTAATTCTGCACCATTTGTAAAGCAATAGATTTATTTGATCTTTTGGTGTAAACCACCCATCAGAGCAGTTTTTTCCCTGTGACACTCCTGATCCAGAACTGTTTAATTAGGGTAGCTGCCCACTTCATTTTGCACGTGTTAATGCACCGTTTGTGCATGAATTTTTCTTACACTTTTTAAACCTGATGCTGGTGCACCCAGCTGCTAGTCCAAAGCTACTCACTGCTGGTTTAACCATTTGCTTAACAGTTCTATTCAGGTATGGTAATAGTTCTGCATTTTCTGCATTTTCCATTGCACTTATAATTTTGTCAACCTTATTGTCCCCTCAGCCTTCTCATTCAGAGATTGAAAAGCCTAAAACTTTTCTATGTCTCCCTGTAGGGCAACTGCTCAGCATTTTCTCTAAGTGCCCTGCTATACTTCAGGTCTACTCACTTTGTTTCATCAAACATACGTTCAAAGCACTTTAGGTGTTTCAAGTTTCACTTGAGAAGCACATTTCATGCTGAAATTTTTCCTGTGAATTAACATTGAGACATGGAAAGTATCCTTCCCTTGTCTATGAAAAAAACACTCATTCTTCTCTTCCTTAGTTAAATAGCTCCAGAGATGGTGACTACTACTGCCTTGGGCAGCCTATTTCAATGCCCAAAAATTTCAGTGAAGAAGTCCTTGAAAATACGCACTCTAAAACTGCCTGATGCAAAGTGAAGCTGTTTCCTCTAGTGCTATTTCTTGCTACTAGGGAGGAGAGGCTAAGTTCCTCCTTGCTCCAACCTTGCTAGGTTAACAGTTGGACCTGATATTTTTAGGTATCTTCCAATCAAAGGCAATCTGTGATTTAATAAATACTGAGTACAGAGGAGACAATGAGAGGATCCAAGAGGGAATGAAAGGTCATAACAGGTAGCTGTGAATGGAAACTAAGAGGTATGAAGTACGATAAAAGTCCTACTCACAGTGTTCGAGTTAATATCCACAGCTAATTGGCTAAGTACAGAGGAGGGTAGAAAGAGGCATATATTTTATAATTAGTCATTGTGTAATTAAATGTTCTTACATTAATGTCTTAAAAATTTCATACATGTGTTGTTTATTTTAAAAATAGTACAGGTTGAGTAAGAGTATCAGAATCAGAGATGAAACTGGATGCATTTTCCTTATCAGTGAGAAACAAACAGAGCAAACAGCCCTATTCCTGTGTTTTGAACTGACTGACAGAATGTTGAGATGCTTATTGCTAAGAGCTGCTTCCGGAGATTGCCTCTGTAGTACACAGTGTGATTACTTGTTTATTAGATATTAATTTCAAACACTTTTCTCCAACCACAACTACTTTTATTTGTGTAGCTGATGGCATGTTGTAACATGAAGAACAGTCTGCTGTGTGAATAAGAGTATTCCTAGATATTATATGAGTTTTTTAATATGTAAAGGAATTACTGAGGGTCATGGGTACTGGTTTGCCTATAACTTTCAGCTACATCCCTATTCATGGTTTAAAAAAATCTGTGTGGATTTTTTCTGTAGCTTGTTTACTTGTCTAAATAAAAATACGAAGGATCTATTCTGCATACTGACAGGTGTTGTGGCATCGAACTAAGTAAATGTAGAATTATTTCTATAGTAATTTATTATAAGTCCATGACATCTCCACTTTGGCAAGTTGTCAGAAGTGGTTGGATGATGTTACAGTCCCAAACTCAATTACAGAAAGGAAGATATAATGAATGAAATACTCTGCTTGGCCCATGCTTTTGACTTGCAGCCAAACATTCATCCTTACACCTTTATCACAGAAGTATTACAGCCCTTCTCTTAATCTGTTCTTTTTGTGATTGACTGAAACTGGGACATCAGGTTCCCATCAAAACTGCTCTAGCACTCACTTCCTCAGTTGTACAAAGGAGAGAAAATACAATGAACGACTGGTGTGTCAAAGGAAGGACAGGGAGAGGTCACTCTCTAATTACCATCGTGGACAAAACAGACTCAACTTGGGGAAATTAGTTAATTACCAGTTAATTCAGAGGATGATAATGAAAAATAAACACCAAATCTAAAAATGCCCTCATCCCACTCCTGCTTTCATCCTAAGGTTAAGTTTCCTTTCAATTTTCTCTGCCTCCTCCCACCATAATGGTGCCTGGGGATTTGGAATGGGGGTTGCAGTCAGATCATCACATGTTGTTTCTGCTGCTCCTTCCTCCTCATGGGGTGGACACATCACATTCTCGCCTTACTCTAGCATGTGATCCCTGCAATGGGAGACTGTCTTCTTCAGACTTTTTCAATGTGAGTCTTTCTCATGGACTCCAGCAGGTTCATGATTTGCTCCCACAATGGTCCAAGGGTGCAGTCCTGGTCTAAGTTTCATAAAGGACTTGAGCTCAATTAAGTATGGAATACTTAACTTCCGACAATGCCCTTAAAATTCCTGAGCTTAGATTTCATTGTTGGCAGCCTGACTTATAGAGACTGCCAAAAGAAAATTTACCCTCTTCTGAAACTGAGTAGCTGGCTTCAAAACATCAAAAGTATCCTTAGAAAAGCTAACAGGGTTAAAAGGCAATAAAAAAATAATATTGAATTATCTGACCTCCTTTCATTAAAGTGATTTTATGATAATGACTTAGGTCATTTCTCCTCGCATAATTTGCTCCAATGCAGCTATACTTTTAATTTCAGCTTTAGTTAGCGTGACTGCAAAGTGGGTATATCAAAATGGATGTACTGAAAAAATATTTATTGAATTCTGTTTCTATTATTTCCCCTCAAAAAGAAGTGTCATCTTACCAAGGTACACATTCTGTCATGTTATTTGTTTTTTCTGAACTTGTTTGGATATTCCCTTTATAGTGATAGATTCACAGCTTCAAACATTACACTAAAATATTTGGCCAATAAATATTGATGAATACTTTCCAATGTTAATAGTTAGCATTCTTTTCATCAAATTCAGTTTTTATGAAGGTATGTAATAGGAAAATGTGTGCACTTTAGCTAAAAATGCTTCACAGTTCTATCATGATTACAGTGATTTCTCTTGCAATGACTTCAGATTGCTTTAAAACATGAATTAAACTTTACAAAACGTTTGAGAACAGTTATGAATTGTTATGAGTATCATCAGACTGTGTACTCTGAAGGACAAAGATTGTAAGCTATTTGTCTAAGTTCAAATACGTTATGAATACTAATGACAGTTAAATCCTCACTCTCACTTAATTAGTAGATCACAGTCCCTGAGTTGTCTTTAACAGGATGAAATACAATTCTGTTCTGAAAAATTACTCCATTAAAAGCAAGTGTCATATTTATGATCATTGCTTCTATGAATATTCCTGCATTATTTTTGCAGTATTAAGTATTCAGCTGATGGCATTGCAGGCAATTTGTACAAAGCTGCTTCTAAAATGAAGGAAGCAAAATGACCTTTCTTCATAATTGATACCACTGTTAGCAATGCCTTTTCTAAAGAGGACCTTCAAAACAGGATGCCATGTAATTCAGGTCCAAGCACTTACTGCTGGGCAGAGCTATCAAACAATTTTTTGAAGTTAACTGAAACATATTATTTAAAATTCAAGAGACAAAAAAAGTATAATGACCAAAATCTGTAAAAAAACCCCAGCATTAAAGCCAAAGTTTAACTGTGTCCAGTGTGAAAGCAAATGAGCCCTTCACCGGAGCTCATCTGTCAGACTTTTCAAAATCTAATTGTTCCCCTACTCTTTACACATTCAATCCATTAGCCAGAGGAAATGTATCTGAGCTTACTGCTGGATCTTTCTGAGGAGCTCAATCTCTGTGAGACTTTCAAGAAGGAGACTTCAGAAAGGATGAAGCTTATCAGGTCTATTTTTTATTGTTACAGAGGGAAGATGGGATTTTACTGGTAGCCCTGTTTATTTTTGTTGTGGTATGTTATGGATATGTCTTTGTTTATGCTGTCAGTCTGTCTTCCCTTAAAGCTGTTCAAGATGCAAGGCCTAGAGTTGTCATCTCTTGGGATAAAGTACTTTACTAGAAGAATACTATTCCATGAACCTGGAGTCCAGCTAAGTTGTAGAGGAGTGTTTGAAATATTATATATTGAAAAATACATTTCATTATGAAAATTAATGCAAAAAATTACACACTCTTGAACTCATTATCACTTACAAATCTCTTTTTTTGAAAACAGATTTACAAGTGCTAATTCCAGATGGAATTTTACAACAAAATGTTATAGTATTGGAGACCCCATGAAATGGAATATAGTTCCTCAGAGTTATTATCAATATTATGTCAGTTCATGAAGCTGTAAACTCTGGAAAAGAGTAAACAGTTCCTTATACAATTTCCTATAAATGTCTATCCATGTTTCCCTAAAATGCTTTTTCCTTGTTTTGACTGACAACAGAAATATGACAGCAGGTAATTATTACCTTATTTACATAGACACAGTGAATGAATACCATGCTTGAGAAGATTTAGTCACACAAGGAAACTTTTTTGTTTTTCTTAATAAAAAGTAGTGGCTTTTGCTTGTTATTCATATTTAGTATAATTTCCTGGCTCACAACTGCCTATGATTAAGTACTGCAAATACAGTGACATCTCCTGCACTTTTTGTACTTGCAAACAGGACAGTGGACCAGACCTTGAGACCTCTGCATTCACTGATCTGCCACCTTTGCCCTCTGTATTAACACTTACAGGTAACTTTCAACATATCAACAGATCTGGTTAAACAAAATAGTTGAAGGAAAAACGCGTGTTTCAACATAGGAAATTCCAATTAGATATGATTAAAATATTTTCTATTTTTAAGGTGCTCAAACTCTGGAGCAGGGATCCAGACATTCTGTAGAATCTCTATGCTTGACATCACTGAGATCTGGCTGGAAACAGCCCTGAACAACCTGCTGTAGTTGGCCTTGCTTTGAGCAAGGGGGGGGCTAAAAGATCTTGAGAAGTCCCTTCCAACCTCACAGTCGTGTGTGTGTGTGAGTCTACTTATGTTTATGGGCATAAGTACTGTTCTGTGTTTAGAGTACCTGTGTCCTTGGGTCACTTCTTATTCTCTGGGAAAAAACAGTCACTCTCAATTCTGTAGGACCAATCTGAAGATGAAGGTGAATGTTACTGAAAATGTTCAGTAAAAAGAAAACAAAAGAAACTTGCCCATGAGTGCTGTCATGAAAGGCAAATTACAATGAAGATGTAAAGTTATCCACATCTTGCATTGTGTGTCTTCTAATAATGCTTAAGGAACAGGAAGGGAATCACAGTAAAACATAATAATATTTTCCTTGTGTTAGCAATAATGAAGGTATTGTTCTTGTTATCAGCATGTACTTGGAACAAGATAAATGTACCTGATAGACAGACCACTGCAGTACGTTTTGAAGAGCTAACTTTGACTGATAATGAAAATGTAATCTTATCACTAATGGAAGTGTTTAGAAAATCCTGTGCAGTTCTTGGCTGCCTAGAATCTGACAAAATGAGCAAATACAAAATTAAAATGGTATAACAGGAAGGGCTGCTGTAGAACTTACTGAGGACAGGAATTCGAAGAGGGCTAGAGTGTTGCAGATCCCACCTGAAATAGGATTTTCTGAAGCAGACATCTAAGTAATTACACAAAAATTTGATTTGAGCATAGTGAACTACTTTTAGATTATGAAGCCTTGTCATCTTCTGATTTCAATTTGGCCTTTTCATAGGTTATTCAAACTAGAATTCTGTCCTGATAATCTCTGTTGATAAGTGGAAATAACAGCTGAATTGTATAAGTATCTGGAGCAGTAACTTATGAACTTGAGAGTTCAGAATAGCCATATTACAATTGTCTTCCTTTTGCCTCAGGATAAGATAATATCTCCAAGAAGAAACATGACATGTTGATACTAGGATGTACCAGATGTCAACAACATCCTCCGTTTCATTTCATTTTTCTTTGTTTTTGCAAAGGTCTCTGTACCTGAGCATATTTCTTTGCTCTTATAAAATAATTGAGGATAGCTGTGTATATAACTCTGTCTTCTTTCTAAGCCAAGGGTCTTAGCTTCTTTTTTTTTTTTTTTGGTCTGATTAGGAGATTTCTCAGTCACTAGAGTTTTCACTGATAGGAAAGTACCAATCTGTGATGTAGATCTGGTCACCATCATTGCTCTCTACAACCGCCTGAAATGAGGTTGTAGCAAGGTGGAGTTTAGTCTGTTCTCCCAAGTACAAGCAGCAGAACAGTAGAAAATAGCACTGGAACACCATTCCTGGAGATGTTTAAAAGATGTGATGCTTAGTGACATTGGTTAGTGGTGGACTTGACAGTACTAGGTTAATATTTGACAACATTCAAGGTCTTTTCCAACCTAAACTATTCTATGATTGCTTAAAAACATACAGACACTCAAAGAACCCATCATGCATAACGACACCACAGAGAACTGAAACATTAGTTATCCACAAATACTGTAACTTTAAATTACTCTGAGCTTTATTCCCAATATGCCAGGATTTTTGAAATGTCATGTATTTTTTAGGCTGTGAATAACATTTCTTATTAATTTACAGGCAACTGTACATAATGTCTAATTATCTCTCTTCCCTCTTGCCTTTGCCTATTACTGCTCTGTGGCAGAGGAGTAGCAGGATGACTAAACCGTGTTTCAGAATGCCAACTCCATTTAAGTGGACACTTAAAAAAGCCAGAAAAAGCAGACTAAATTCAGCCTTATGCTGGGGTATAATTGTTCTCTGAACAGAGCACTTTGCTTTACAGAAATAACAGTAAAAAGTAATTGGATGCTGGACAGCTAAAGGATGTTCACATAAATATATTAAAGAAATATTTGCAACTTGTGAACTTCTACAGTTTCTAACATAGAAACATGCCATAAGTCATCTTCAATGCGTTTAGAAGTATATTTTTATTCTTTGTCACACAGGTGTCACTTGCATTCAGCTCATTTCTTTCTCAAAGTCTCAGTACAAAACAGCATGTATCAGATGGCCCTCAGATAAAGAAAATGTCTCACACTGCAGGATACAGAAGGGAAGTTTAGCTGTTCAATGGATGATGCTTTCCTATTCTTGAGCAGAACAGATGTCATTTTTCACACATTGATTGTATAGACTGTGTATGAATGGCTTCTTTTAATGCCATTTCCCATGAGTTGCAGCCTACATTTTCAAAAATGAGCAGTGGTTCAGGGTTTTTTTTTTGTTTCTGGAAGACCAACTTTGAGATCTTTCTGAAGGAACCCAGTTTAGCATTTGCCTAACAAAAATCAATATGCTTTGATTGTCTCCAGAAGGATGGCATAGTCCCAGGTCAATTTTTACAACTGTACAAGAGAGGTGATCATGAACAGACAGCCCTCTCTCAAGCTGTCAAAGATATAATAGCTGTCTAGCACCATAAACATAATGAGAAATTCTTGCTTCCCTAGAAATAATGCAAAGTCCAATAGGAGAACTGGCTGCAGGACAAGAGGAAAATACCATTTGTGAAAATTATTAATCAGTAATTATTTATGAACTGCTACACATTGTCTTGTTTTTAAGAAACACAGAAAAGACTGCTGCAGTGACTAATTTTAATTTATCTGATCAATGGAAAATACTATATGTTCATTGTAAAATGTAAAATTTGCACCCCAAGCATCTTGCTTTTTCATACCGATGCCCACCAGCATGACATTTGGATATCTTCTCCAAAAGAACTAACTTGATAGTCCATTTTAAGATTCCTTTTTTCTGAAAACATACTGGGTGGGAATAGTGTTTGGTGTAGTTTTCTGCCAGATGTTTAAGCACATGAGGAAGGGTCACCATATGGAGTATAATTTCTATAATAAAAAGTGCAAAGAAAAGGCCTTGCATCACTCAGCTTGGGTAACTGTGTTTTACTACAATGCATTTTTAATAAGTGTAGTCAAGGAAATCACAAAGAATTGTGGAGTTACACTGTGGCACTCTATGTTCCAAAATGATTCACGAAAATTTGGAAAACTTTCTGAAAATCATAGAATGCTTTGTGTTGGAAGGCACTTTCAAAGGTCATCTAATCCAACCCCTTCTACAAAGAGCAGGCCAATCTCCAACTACATCACAGAATCATCAAGGTTGTAAAAGACCTTCAAGATCATCAAGTCTAACCATCTACTCTAAACCCCCCCAACCACTAAACCATCTCCTGAAACACCATGTCTGCCTATTTGCTGAACCTCTCTAGGGACATTGGTTCCATCTCCTCCCTGGGCAGTTTGTTCCAATGCCTTCCCACTTTTTCTGGGAAGAAGCTTTTCTAAGACCCAGTGTGAACCTTCCCTGGCACAGCTAGTTCTGCTGTTCTGTTGTTAGTGATTTGGGAGAAGAGACTGATTCCCACCTCTCTACAACCCCCTTTCAGGCAATTGTAAAGAGGAATAACTTTCTCCCCTCAGTGTCTTCTTCTCCAGATTAAACAACCCCAGTTCCCTTAGGGGCTCCTTATCAGACCCGCTCTCCAGACCCTTCACCAGCTTTGTTGTCCTTCTCTGGACCCACTCCAGCATCTCAATGTCCATCTTGAATTGAGGTCTCCAAAACTAAACCCAGTACTTGAGATGAGACCTCACTAGTGCTGAGTGCATGGGTGACCTTTCTAGTAACCTTTCTAGTCCTGCTGGCCACACAATGAAGGCCAGGATGCCTTTTTAGCCACTTGGACACTTCTGACTTATGTTCAAGTGCTGTCAATCAACACCTCCAAGTCTCTCTCTGCTGGGCAGTTTCCAGCCCCTCTTCCCCATGCCTGTAGAACTGCCAGGGGCTGATTTAGCTGAAGTGCAGGACGCAATATTTGGCCTTACTGAACCTCATACAATTGGCTTCAACCCATTGATCCAGCCTGTCCAGATCCCTCTGTAGAGCCGCTTACCCTCAAGCAGAGGGTACCCACCTGGGTGTCATCTTTAAACTGACTGAGGGTGCATTTTGTCCCCTTATCCAAACAATCAATAAAACTTTAAACATGACTGGTCTCTACACTGAGCCCTGAGGGACATCATTTGTGACCGAGTTTTAGTTTAAAACCCTCACCTCTTGTTCTGTTGCAACAGGTCTTAGTACAAGCCTGCCTACATCTTTCTTATAAGTCCTCTTGAAGTACTGAAAGGCTTCAGCAAGGTCTTCCTGGCACCTTCTCTTATCCAGGCTGAAGAACATCAGGTCTCTCAGTCTTTCCTCACATGAGAGGTGTTTCAGCCCTCGAATCATCTTCATGTCTCTCCTCTGAACCCACTCTAACATGTCTGCATCTTTCATGTATTGATAACTTCGAAGTTGGACACAATACTTCAGGTGATGTCTCATAAAACTGGGGTAGATAGCAGGATCACCTTCCTTGACTTGCTTGCTACACATCTTTTTTTTGATGAATCCCAGTTAGCACATTGCTGCCTCATGGCTAGCTTTTCATCCAGCAGTGTCCCCAAGTGCTTCTCCACAGGGAAATCTTGTAAGTGGAAGTCCAAGTAACATTTGTCTGGGATGCACTACTTGTGAGACCAGAATCTGGACCAAGAAAACAAATAAGGTAGAGGCAACTTTAGCTTCTCAGTACTATCTGTCAGATATGACAATGTTTGCTGCAGATTAATTAGTATAAACTGAGTAGCGAAACAGGAAATCATAAGAAAGCTTTGAAAGATTACAGTGAAGATTTTTACATTTTAGAGGAAATAAGCTGTCAGTAAAGTATGTTAAAAGACTTGAGAAATAAAATGACAGAACAAGACAATAATTCTGCACAAAGGTGGGGCATTTTGTTCTTATAATACTGTTTAATTTCACATCAAATCACTATTAATGTTTGATGAATGCTATATGTCAAACTGATATGAATTTCAGGAGATAAGAACATCAGGAAAACTCAGATTTGAGTTTTTTGAGAATTGTGAGAGTATGTCCTTCCCTAGGACTAGAAATATTTAGAAACAGTCATGAAAACAAGATTTAGGTCACCTGAACACCTGGCCCATCGATTGATGTTATTCATTTTCTTCCCCAAAAAGAGAGAAAATATGCACAATGATTCTTCAGGAAATTCCTTAATGTAATTAAAAATGAGCATGCTAAATGAAAAAATTTCTTCCTTTACTCCTGACACAGGAGCATCATGACCTTGCTTTGATCAATAGTTGAGTAAATGAACATGATGATATGTTAATGATGGCATAATGAAAATAAAATGTGGCTCTGATTACCCTTGTCTAGAAATGTCAGAAAAATGCCTTAAACTGCTGCAAATGTACAATGTGATAATTAATTTTATTTAACCCCACCAGTTACAAATATTGGGGAAAAGCAGTTGCATGGGTATCAAATGTGCTCAAGAGCAGAAAGCCTAGGATAGAAATGTTACACAATGGTTCTTAGCTGCTGCCCTGAAATAGATATTAAGACCACCTGTTCAGTTCACATAAGGTTAACTTCCACAGGCAGATCGAGCCAGCCAATGATATATTTGATGTCATGCATGACGACAACGGTGGTGAGCAGCATTGTGTGTGACTAACTTTTTAATTATTATTACTTTTTTTTTCTCTCTCTTTGCCTTGTTTCAAATACTCTTTACCTTAACCCACTTGGCTTTATCTTCATTCTTCTCCTGCTCTGGGGGTAGGAGTAAGTGACCACCTGCATGGTTCTTAGTTGCCAGTTGAGTCTAAACCATGATACTACCCTGAGTGAAAGTTGTGCTGCCACAGCTGAACGATACTGGTTGCCTTGAAAAGAGGGACAGGTATCAGTTAATTGTATGTGTGCACAGGAAGATAAGCTATTCCTGACACTGGCCCTCTGATCAGTAAGTTGAACTGTATCATGGGTTGTGTTCATTTTTTTCCAAGCAAAGCTTCTTACACTAATGGGCACTTAGTAGGTGTCAATAACAGTGGAAAAGGACTCACATTATAGCAACAGACATTACCAATATACTTCCTTTTCTTTAGTTTCACACTCTTCGCTTCTAGTACTGGACTATTTGACCTTGATGTTATTTTTTTTAACTTCCTGTATAGTCACACAGTCAATCCTTGAGAGTACTTTTGTTTGTGTGGACATAGCCCTTTGACAGGAATATTCTATGCTGGGTTGGGAACTGTTTGGATGGACAAGCCCAGAGAGTGGTGGTAAATGGTGTCGCATCTAGTTGGCGATCTGTTACCAGTGGTGTCCCCAAGGGTCAGTGTTAGGTCCAGTCCTGTTCAACATCTTCATTAACGATATTTATGATGGGTTGGAATCCATCATGAGTAAATTTGCAGATGACACCAAGCTTGGAGCCTGTGTTGATCTCTTGGAGGGTGGGAGGGCCCTACAGAGGGACTTGAACAGACTGGAGAGATGGGCAGACTCTAATAGGATGAGTTTTAATGAGTCTATGTGTTGGGTTCTGCATTTTGGTTATAACAACCCCAGGCAGAACTATAGGCTGGGAATGGAGTACTCAGCTAGAAAGAGACTTGGGGGTATTGGTGGACAGTAAACTTAGCATGAGTCAGCAATGTGCCCACGTGGCCAAAAGGACTAATGGCATCCTGGCCTGCATCAAGAATGGTGTGGCCAACAGGGAGAGGGAGGTTATCCTCTCCCTGTATTTGGCTCTGGTTAGACCGCACCTGGAGTATTGTGTTCAGTTCTGGGCCCCCGGTTTAGGAAGGTTGTCAAGGTGCTGGAATGAGTCCAGAAAAGAGCAACTAGATTGGTTAAGGGGCTGGAAGGTAAGCCCTATGAGGAGAGGCTAATGGAGCTGTGTCTGTTTAGCCTGGAAAAGAGGAGGCTCAGGGCTGACCTTTTCACTGTCTATAACTACCTAAAAGGTGGTTGTAGTCAGGCGGGGGTCAGTCTTTTCTGCCTGGACCCTGGTGACAGGACAAGGGATCACAGTCTTAAGCTCCATCAGGAGAGGTTTAGACTTGACATTTGGAAAAGGTTTTTCACTGAAAGAGTGATCAGAGTTTGGAACGGGCTGCCCAAGGAGATGTTCGAGTCACCGTCTCTGGAGGTTTCAAGGTTAGTCTGAATGAAGCGCTGAGTGGCATGATCTAGATGTCAGATGTTAGGTTTATTTGGTTGGTTTTAGGTTGGACTGGATGATCTTTAAGGTCTTTTCCAGCCTCATCGTTACTGTGATACTGTGATATCCAGTTAGAGCACTATATGTACTCTGTTTGCATTGCTGCCGACTGCTAAGAACACTATACAAAGTGATGAGCATCTGCAGCTTCCAATGCTTACAAAATCAAAGAGGCACTCAGAGACTTTACATGACAGAGCTCTCAATAAGAAGTTTTAGGCTAAAAGTGTTATTTGCTACTTACTGTTTTCATGATGCGTTTTTGACATAATCATATGCCAAACAAATGATTGGTTTAATGGAATATAAATTGAAAGTCAAGTTCAGACTGTGATGTTACAGTGGCACCTATAATAGGTGCAATGGGTGGTAAAAGTAGTCTGTAGGAATGCTGACCCATGCTTGGCAAACAGTGACATTTGTATTTACTGTTGATTTTCTAAAAGGTAGAGAGGACTAAGAGCATTCATGACACATCAGCAGTGATGTCTACTGCAGTAAATACAGGTTGTCCTTTGGTAGCTGTATATTCACAAAAAGATTCTGAGTTGCTCCATGGATATGCCATATGTGGAGTAAACATATCCACTGTGTTGCTTGTTTCTTTTTTCTAAAAACTTTTACCAATATCTGAAAACAAAAAAAAAAAACCTCAGGATTTTTTAGTCCTTAACCACTACACTACTTATAAAACAAAAGGGATCTGGGAGGTTGCATTTCTACCTTGCTTGGCTTTCTTGTACTTTAGGGCACATTTTCCATAATATTCTGAAGCTTTTTTCCAGGAGTTGAGAATTTCAAGCATACTTTTCAATATGCAAGCTGAGATTTACCTGTGGGCTTTCACCTCAGGATCATTCAGAAAAACAGCAGCTATGATAAGAGTTATGTTTAAATTCTTACTGACTGACATGCCTAGACTTCTAAGGACGTGTCCATAACTCACAGTAGACAGGATAACTCTGAAGCTGGCAGGAACCATGTAGTTCTGGAACCACGGATACTATAATTGATGACATTTTTGTAGTGGTTTGACTTCGTGTCAGCACACCTGAGGCTCAAGAAGGTACTGCACCAAACTACTCCTGCTCACATCCCTCTGTGCACACAAGCATATGGGTCAACTTAGCTAGGACTATGTGATGTACTAAACTGTAATACCTTACTATAGAATAGATATCTGGGAAAAAAAAGTTACTTTCCTCTCAGATTGGCGGGAGCTTTTATTTAAGCTATTTTTTTCTACTGGGCTTCCTATTCTTTCAAGATAGGTTAAGTAGTAATAAAGATATTCATGAGTAAACTAAAACTATGCAAAAAATCTTTTATTTTTTTTAAATTTCTTTTTATTTGAATGATTCTGATTGACTATGCCTGGTACTTTAATCTTGCAGTGTTCTTTCAAATAAGATTCTTGCTTTATTTATTTATTTATTTTATTTATTTCTTTATTTATTGTGCAAAACATGAAAGTGAGAAATAACCATGTACTGAATTACAGATATCATTAATAGATTCAAACAAACGAGACTTCAAAAGAAGGAAATATATTTTATCATTATTTCCTCTTTACCTTTCGAATCTCCATACCACCAGGAATTACAAGTTTCAAGGATTTTAATTTGTTTCTCCTAACACATGGCTTAGTATATAGACACTTAGAAAAAGTAGGTATAGATATATATCTATGATACACAATACACAGATTATCATTATTATATTTAGGGGGAAATGGTATAGAAATTCCTTGATGCAATTTAAAACATGAATAACCATTCCACTATAACTAGAACCATTTAACTATTATGGAAATAGAGTGGGGCCAATAGATTAATTTCACCAGAAACAGCATGAAAATCAGGGCAAAACACATACCAGTTAGAGTATGTGGCTAATCCACCATCTTGATGTAATTGATCACAAACTGAAAAAAGGAGGAAAAGGTCTGAGAGAAACAGACTGAAAAGGCTCATGGGTGATAAAGTCTGAGGAAATTTGTATGTCCTTTTGAGAGCAGTAATATAATATAAAAAAATTCAAGATAATTTGCATTAATCTTTCCCTTTTGGTCATTAATATTAATTTGTTGTTTCCTTCCTGGACAGTTTTTATGCAGAACTCCTTCATGTTTGAAAATTCTCCATGACAGAGAATTTACCAAAACTAAGAACTCCTCTAGTGTTTCAAGATCCTCTTAAAGATGGTTCTTCTTCTGTTTTGCCATGTGGTAAATGATAATAACTAATAGGCTGTTTAATTTAGATCTAGCTTTGAAGTTATGAATATTTTAATTTATCCTCAACTTAACTGTTCTGTGCTTCAAGGTGCTTCTTACACATATGGCCCAGACAGTGATCCGATTCCTCACACCTCTTAGATATCTGATAAAAACAGGCATTAAATTGAATTACCTCATGAATATAAAGTGACAAGAAATGATTCTTCATAAAGATAGCCAAAGGGAACATAATCCTTTTGTCTTACCCAGATCTAATATGGAACACAAAAAAACAATGCTGTCTTATTTCTCCACAGTCTTTAAAATGCTGGAGCACAGAGAAAACACATTGTCTGCTTCTTCGTTACATTGTTCTAGTTCTCATAGTAGAGACACAATACATAGTTCTTCCACATTTCAGATTAGAATGGTCCATTAGGAATTTAGCTAACATGATGCAGAAAAACTTGGACTTCACATGTACCTGCAAAGATTTAGTTCAAAGTTGAAAATCTAGAAGATTTAAGTAAGTAAAAGAGACTTGCAGAATTGTTTGCATTTTCTAATATGTAGGTATGATATGCTTCTAGAGTGTTAGAATAGGTTTTGTACTTTAGTTTGTAATTATGTTAATTTGACATAAGATTAATTTTTTTAAATATATATCAGTGTTGTTATAAGAACTTTACTGATTTACTTCTTGTTTTCTTTCAAAATGGAAATACAGATTCCTAGCCTACAAAAAAAATTGCAGAGCTATCTCCAGTGGCGTCTTCTAAGGCTTCTCTAGGAGTGACATATTGTTTGTTTGGTTTTGCCTTTATCTGTGTATTTCCTTTTTATAATCTTTAATTTAGGATATACATAGGCATATGGTATATTGATGCTGACCAGCAGTTAACTTCATTAGCAGCAGTCCCCTACTTTTTATTGAGTCAGAAACACATGCATACATTTCAAACCTTCCTACATTTCACTACCTAGTGGTAAAATTTCTGATTCTTAATGTTCTAGGTCCGAAAGTATTAAAATACTGCATTCATTAATATTTAGTGATCAAGGTGATTTGGATTTTACCCTCTGTTTTATAATAATTACTTTCTCTGGCATTGTGTAGGCTCTGCATGGAGAATCCTTGAACTTGATAAATTAATAAAGGGACAAGGATTTTTTTCCTTGCTCCCTGTCTTATATTTGAATAGTATTGTAAGTAGTGTTGTAGTTAAAATCTTCTTACTGCAGCTTTTTAATACCCTCTGTATTTACTTGTTCTTCTGAGGCAAGACAAGTAGTGAATCATAATAATGTGTGGCACTTGTCTCAGCCAGAGACTACATTTCATTTGTCATCAGAGGAGTACACCTGTTCTGTATTTTTATGTCCCTTTCTCCCAAGCACAACACAGACCACAAACAGGTAAGTCCTTACCAATAATTTTTTAAGGGTTAATGAAAAAGCAATAGGGGTTCCTCTTTCACTGACTTTTGGGAATCATAATTCTGAATCTGGAGAACAATACTGTATCACAGTATATGTCACAAAGACTGAGAAGGAAAGATACAGTAGAAGTAAAATCTAAGAACTTTGAAGTGACCATTGTTTTTAGTACACTAGATATCAGAGTTATTATATAAGGCTAAGCCACTCTACCTTTAATAACAGTAAGAACATGTTTCTATGTCTTTTCAGATGTCTAGATAGATGAACCTATGAGAACTTTTCAACAACTATATCAACTTCTTAATTATAACTTTTCACCTGTTCTTTGATTTTTACAGATTTTTTCATTCTTCAGTGTCACTTGGTTTATACATATTCCAGCCATTCATATGCTAGTTAAGTAGCATTTCACTTTCATACATGATTTTCAATTCTTGTTGACTTATTTTTCCACATGCAAATCAAAATTCACCAAAAGCATTTTTCACAGAACTACTGATTTTGCAAAAAATTTCCTTGCTACTTTAATACTGTCCTTGGTCTTCTGTTTTGATGACCTTGGGAAGCCAAAACCTGGACAAACTGAAAGACTTACAATACAAAAGTGTGAGATGTAAAGATATGGAATCTTTTTAAGGCAACTAAAATCATGAGGGATACACAATATTACAGAACTATTTTAATGCAATGAACTGTGATACAAAGCCATCCTACAAAAATGTGATTGATCTTATGTAAACTGAATAACTGAATTATTAGGATAATCAGAGAGGAGGTTTTTATTACTTTATTTCTATTATTATTTTCTGAAAGTACTGAGAGTCTTAAAGGAAATAGATGCAGTAGGTGCATCCTACTTTACAGCCTCCCTGCTCAAAAAAACCCTACTTAGTGAATGTGTCAGTGAAATCTTTACTATAAATAGACTGGGTTTTTTTGTGCAGGAGATATTTCATCACATCTGAAGCTGGCAAAATATTTAGGTCTTTTATTCTTTCAAATTATATGCAAGCATCTCAGATTGCTATTATTTTGCAGTTGTTGACTGAAGACTAGGTATAAACACATGGTAGGCTAGGAGTTGTTTGATGTGTTCACTTTGAAGATGTATTCAATTATCTGAAGTTCCTTATCCATGAGCTGTGACAGACCTCCACCATTTCACACAGTCTCAACAGCTTTGACAGAGTAACTGAAGCTTTATTAGGCAAAAACATTGGGAGCTCAGTCATCACATCAATATTCATCTACAAACATGGGTATTTCTCCAAGGAACTGACGTATCACAGCTTTGGGTTAAACAAAAGTCTATTTTCACTAATGTTGATGAAAAAAACCATAAGAATTCTGCAAACCACTTGTACTATTGTAGACATGATACATTCTCAGATGCAACAGGGCAAAAACCAGAAAAACACAGTCTTTTATGCAATTACACACTTACTAAAATTAAGGGTAAAAAAGCATAAAGGCCTTGGGTACAACATAATTTTCTGTTTTCCCCAGTTACTTATACTGATCAAAACCAGATTGTTGCCACTCATTTTCAACCTATTTGTGAAACACTTTTTTTCTTAACTCCTGGTTTTGCCCTTGCTTTGAAGAACTTAAATGTCTCAAAAGGAACCTTACATATACGTAACTAGCTATAATTTAGTTCTAATTTAATCTCTAAATCCAGGTTATGAGGTTTGTTCTCCTTTAAAAATTATATTATATATCTCAGGCCTGAAATAGGAATTCTTACATCATCAATACTTAATTTTTTAATTTAAATAATTTTGATTTCTGTGTCATTTTCCTCACTTTCTGAGGAACTTATTGTAGTCCATAGTACTTTTCCAAAGCCTACCAACCTTCTGGTTTCTACAATCTACGCCATAACAGAGGACAACTTGAGGACTCCTGACTTAAGGTGCATTCAGAGGAACATTTTTGTGGTGTGATTCTGCCATGAAACCTTGGTGAGGTTATTAGGCTCTACATATGGTCCTACAAGGGCCATCAGGAAACTTACTGTACCAGAGCAGACAATTTAGCAGAGAAGACAGTTTAGGAAACTTCCTAAAAAGGATGTGACATTGCCTATGTAAAGGGGTAGTTTGTACTTGTAATATGTGTTGATAAGATGTATTGATAACATTGTATGTGAGAGAGACAAAAAGAAAAGCCATGACTCATGTAAGTTTATGATGTGGAATTAAAAGAAAATATAAAATATAAGAAACTGGAGACTGTTGCAAATTCACAGAGGCCAGTCTTCCTTAAAAAATAAATCTCCACTTTATCTATGTGGTTTATCTACAGCAGAAGTTACTGAGTATTTTCTTGCTGTTATTTTTGGTTTTCTTGCTATGCACCACAGTTTCACAAAGTGAGATCCCCTCTAGCAAAATTCCTTTACTTTCATTCTCATCGCTCCCCTTTTCTTGATCTCTGGTGGCTTTTTAATCTATTATGGCACTCTGTATGAAACACATGCATGTCAATTCACACTCTTTTATCTTCATCTTTAATTAAATTCATTTGTTTTGTTAGTGGCAGCATAAAAAATATTTGTTGCAGTTTATTAAAACCTTGCATTGTGCATATTTATTTTAGATACAAGCATTCCTTATATTTTAATAGATAAACTGCCTCCCAGTAGTGTGGAACTATGAGAGAGAAAAAGTACAATGAAAAGGAGAAAGGACTTGTAGAAGAGATGCAGATCTTTCAGACTTGTATATATTTAAAAGGTTATATTAAGTGCATTACAGGTGACAGCTGGATGTTCTGGGGGTGGGGAAGTTAATTAGTAAACCTCATATACAATTCAAATCAGATGTACATAGGTGTTTCAGAAGTTATATATTTACCTTTACTAATATCACTACCTTCAATGTTTTAAAAACACCTTGAAATGATTTTTTAGAAAACATTTTTAGTATGGTGTTCATGACCTGTTCATGACTCTGTTATTTCAGCCTCCAGGCTATAGCAAATGTGAAGTTCACCAGTTTCCAAGTACAGCTTTCAAACTACCAGAAAGTAAATTACTTGAAAATCAGGTTTTTTTCTTGAACACCTATCTCCTTTCATCATCTTAAGGATTTTGTGTGGCTTTTCACAAACAGCTGTGTCCTGTTTGTATTTAAGATTTATTATGGCCAAAATTAATTTCTTGATCTCTGTTTCAAAACACTTCACTAATTCACTTTCCATGTTAGGTAGCAACAAAGCAGTTCTCCAAATTATTTCACTGATGTCAAGCTTTATCTAAAGGAATGTTTTCACTGGGTTTCTCTCAAACATTGTTAGTCCAACTGTGTACACAGTCAGCACAATGGCACAAGGTTTTATTACTGACTACATTAACTATGGCATCTGTTCTCTAACCTTCTTTCTCCTCTAAAGTCATTGCAGTATACTGCTGGTAGAGTCCTCCTGAATTAACTTACTGTGCATTGTATTGATCTTACTTATGCTTTTTCAACATTTTTAATTTTTACTTCTTTCCTGTTATCTTCCTATGTCTTCCCAATAATTCAGTCCAAAAATCATTGTAAAATCTAATCAAACAATTGACTTTCTTAATTTCTTTCTTCGAATCACTGTTGCTAAGGATATGGTTGAATTGAGAAGCCATTCAATTACCCTTTCTACTGTAGTGAACAAATATTAACCTAACTATAAATCTTTTCCCTAACTTTCTTTTACCTGTTCCAAAAATTACAATGAAAGAACCAAAGGGCTTGGGGGTTTCTTCAGAAATTTCAGAGAAAGAAAGGTACAAGTGATTGGTCAGATCGAACAGAGATTATAAGAATGCATAAAATGTTCTCCCACTGTTGCTTTGCAGACAGATTCCTACTTCGATTTTTTTATCAGGTCAGTGGCTTTGAGCTGCAGCAAAGTTTATTAGGTCCCTCCTAGCATCTGCAAATTTTGTATGTTATCTCTGTGGGCTGCCTCAGATGTGGGTGTAAGTATTTAAAAGATATAAAGTGACAGGTGCCTCAAGACTGTTTGTTCCCTGATGTCTTTCGCAGACCTACTAGTGTGGATGTCTTTGCTGTGCCTCATGCTCAGCTGCCCCCAAGCAATGGGCAATTGCTGCCTTCTAATGGAGTGCTCCATTCAGCACAGGCATCTTTTCAAAGAAATATTGAGATAATGTAGACAAATGTAACATACAAACTGAGGATAAGATTCCATCCACATTCAATTTACTGTGTTGATCTTCCTTCTGTTGGGGTATCTGTTGTTGCACCTAATAGTATATATTTATGTTTTTCATGTGATGTCTGACTGTATAAATTTGTACTGGTTTGGCTACACTGTAAGTCAAAAAAGACCCACGTTTAAGTGTCCATAGTGAGGTGCTGTGAACCAAAGCTTGAAATCCGTGTCCATCAGTTTTAATTAAAATTTTAACTATAAAAACAGATTGGCTTTGAGAATCAGTAAAGGAGTATGAATGTTTTCCTTTCTAGATCAGTAATTCTAATCTGTCAGACTTGATGGAGATGTGTATTTCCATCAAGTTCTTTGCTGTAGGCAAAACATTTTGTTGACAGTCTGATTCAGGTTAATAGTAAGAAAGAAGAGTCCACATGGCATACCTGTTACAGACAATTCCAGCTGCTTGGTACTCACATTGGCAAATCCTGCGTCAGAGTAGGCTTAAAGATTGGGTGCAAATGAATGGGCGCCTACCATATTTCCTTCTTTTGGCTAGTCCATATAACTTAATATCAATTAAGTTTATTGCCAATTATATAGCATTTTCTTATCTTAGTAGAGATGCTTCAGTCTCCAGTCTGTCAAGGCACGTAGACAAGAAGTAAATGAACAGACTCATTAAAATTAAGATTTACTTTGTTCCTCCCAGTCAGTAAATAAAATAATTCTGCACTCCTAGCTAGTCAAACGGATTTTTAAAATTACAGTAAAATGTTGCCTGAGTGAGCTCAGTTCTGAATGAGTTCAGGACTGAACTTACTGCTAAGGGTTAACTAGAGTGTGTACTACAGGGAGATGTGTAGCTGATTGGTCAGAATATTCTGGCAATATTTTTTTTTTTTTCTGAGATAAAGTCTGATTTGCTATAATAAAATTATTAGCAAGCATGACACTATGATTCAATTTGACTCTTGGGGAACAGAGTTACATATCACAACCTTGTTTTGTTTTTCAAACTGCCATCCTGTCTCTGGCAAACTTGGATTATTTGTATATTTTTATATATATATATATATATATATATATATATATTTACATACACACCACACACACACATGTATATATGTATATATATACATATATACCCTGGGTTTGATTTTCCAGGGTCTTCAAAGCATGAAAAATCCAGGACAAATTTATAGTAAAGAAGTATAACAAGTTTTATTAACAAAGAACAAAAACATTTAAAAAAGACAACAGAGTAAAACAAACTCCTGGCAGTGCCACCTCAAGCCCAGAGGCGGCAAGAAGTGCTTGTCGCCACAAACAAAAGGTTATTTGGGATAAACCAGAAATTAAAACAACAGCTCTCACTCCATTTTCCCATGGCAATCACCAACCATTCAGGAACAGAGAGGGAAGAAAAAAAATTATAATAAAGCTATAAGAGAGCGGAATAGGGGCAAAGAAAGAAGGTAAAAGAAAAGGAAAATGGTTATGGGGTTATCATAGAATGATTATTATTAAATGATAGCCATGGTTATCATAAAATGATACTAAGATACTACTCGTGTGAGGGGTCAGGAATTACCCCATGATAATATAACCAACAGTCCTCTTGCCACAATGATAAATATATCCAAATCTTATTTTCTCCTGCACTTGCAGGTGATTGATTGAGCTAAAGTGTTGGGAGGGATGATACAAAGCAGGTTTATTCTGATTTTTCTAAGCACTTTCATAATTTCTTAATCACCTGGGAACAGCCTTTCATCACCTCACTGAAATAATGTGGCACAATATGCCAGCTCAGGAATGGGGGAAAGAATTGAGCTTCCCATAGGAGTACTGCAGGTAACATTATGTACTGAAATACCTTCATATAACTTCATCATGGGGCACTGGTGTGATAATACTGGTGATTATTTCACAGAATCACAGAACCAGAGAATGTTAGGAGTTCGAAGAGACCACTGAATATTATAGAGTTCAAACCTCTGCTAAAGCAGGATCACCTAGAGAACCTCACACAGAAGAGGGGTTTGAATGTCTCCAGAGAAGACGACTCCACAACATCACTGGGCCACCTGTTCCAGTGCCCTGTTACCCCCTCAGTTACCCAGACTCTCTTATTTTTTTTCAATAATTCAAGGATATTTTATAACAACCCATATCTCTGGTAAAAGAGAGAAGAATATTTCCTTTAGTAGAAGCTGATCCAAACAAGCTAAGGGCTGTGCTGTAAGAAATACTGAGACCTTTACCGTAACTGAACCCCACATGACCTCTTCAGTATAGAATCACAGAATCATCATGGCTGGGAAGGAACTCCAGGACCATCAAGTTCAGCCTTCATCCTGACATCTCTCTAACCCCTAGACCATGGACTCAAGTGCTGTATATACTTTTTTTTTTAAATACCTCCAGGGATGATGACTCCACCATCTCCCTAGGCAGCCTGTTCCAGAGCCCAACCACTCCCTCAGTGAAGAATTTCCTCCTATAAGGTAATGAAAGAATGGACAGTAACGCAGTCTGTAGGAAGAAGATGAAAAATGCACACCAGAGATATTCTTAATGTATTTGTTTTATTCGTGTAGCCATGGACACAGATTTTAGTCATGTTTAATGCATGCCACTGATGCATTATTTTTAATATAAGGTTTCATTTTAAGAAACTAAGTAGGAAGGATTAAAAGCCTCTCAATTCAGATGCTTCAGTTAAAAACAAGAAAAGAAAGTGAAAGTTAAAAGCAAAATGGTCATTGATGTCATAAAAATGAGGCTAATGCACTGATACATTACAGATGGGACATCATAGACAAGAGATCCAGAGTACTAGGGAAATCACTGGGTTTGGGTTTTTTGGCTTTTTTTTTCAAGGAACAAATAATAGGAATAATGAAAATGCCACCCACTGAAAAAGTGTTAGTGATATTCTCTTCTCAAATGATTGGAGGGCTAAAATAAAAAACACAGAACTGTGGAAAGAAAGAATAATAACCAACTGTGAAACTATGTCCAAAGCAGTAAAATGTAGACATATGAAAGATATCATGAGTTTTTTTGATTCTACATCTTGATTTAGTTCTGTTTCACATCCTCTGTTATATGCTATAATATTTAAAAATGTTATCTGAGGAGAGACTAGCAACTATTTTTAAACATAATTGTAATAAAAATGCTAATGTAAAGCATTTATGGGCTAGGGTAGAAAAGTATTTCTGCCTGTCTCAGAGTCCTGTTGATGCTTAGCACTGAAGGGGTTTATGTACATGTGAGCCTATTGAAGGAGATGGAAAGACGGAGAAACACACTTAAAAAGTATAGATGAGGGGAAAAATTGGCTGAAGTAGAGAATTTGGCTTCAGTACTTTCATTCCTAAATAGGTGTATTCAGTAATGCTAGTTTAATTCATGCAGTATAAGTCACCTTAGGGAGGTAATGATTCCTTAAAACAGGGATAAATGAATACTGACTAAAGAGAACATAAATTTATTAGGGCATCTAAATAGATAATCAGTAAAACATAAAATTACTAGCCCATGACAATTTTTAATGAGATAATTCCTGCTCATTCTTGCAAAATGATTGGCAAAAGATTCTAAATATTTTCCAAAAAATTTCACATGATCTTAGACATTGTGAGATGATAATGTGCAAAATTTAAATGTTTTTTTATGGAGTCACAGAGTGTGTTGCTTATTTCTATTTTTTTCTTTGGGTATACAAATCCACACTACAAGTACTGCAAGTACTGCAAGTACTGCAAGTACTACAAGTTCAGGGGCCTCTGGATACAAGCTGTGTTTAAAGAAATCTAAATGACTGCCACTCTAAAGGCACTGAAAAGAGCTTGGCCAGAAGGGCGTGATAATAATGAGGAAATACTTTGAAACAGTCAATTGTAGGGAAAGCTACTGAGGACATTTCTATGATATATTCAAGAGGTACTTGTGGTGAAAGGTAATGGTGTATGCTTGTGTAAAAACATGTAGAAAACTATCTGATGATTTGAAAAAGAGTAAAAAAAAAAAATAAATCCAAACTTCAAGGGAAAACCCAAGCATTAGAATGAAAAAAAAATCAAAGCCCAAAAGGCAAAAGATGTGGGAAAATCTATATATAAAAAACTAGAAAAGTGTGATAATTCAATTACTGGAGGACACAAGAGGCTAGTTAGAATACCAATCAAATTAGAATAATTTGGGTTCAAGTTAGAGAAGAAAATTAATGGGAATGCGATGAAAAAGATCACTGTCAGGTAAGTTCCACAGGAAAATAACAGCTTCATGCTTAAACATCAACAAAGAGGAATTTGTGGCCTTAAAAATCTCAGCATATTCTTCAGATATCTGTGCAAAGCTAAGTTCCAGGCACAGCTATGGGAGAAAGATGATATTTTGCACAGGTGTTTTGTGCAGGTCTGTCCTATGAAAATGCTGCTTGACTAGGAAATTGCAAAAAAATGAGATCACTGCATTAGTTTCCAGTTTTAAATTTACAAAGCCCTGGATGAGATGAGAGATTATTCAGCTGACTTCTTTAAAACACAAATAGTATTGGAGATTTGGAGGGAGGGGAAGGAGATGTCTTTATTGCCTAGGGGAAGAGTTAAAAAAGAAAAGGTATTGCATGCTGGCTAACACAATCAGCAAATAAGGATGGCTCAGACATCGTAACTCCAAATCTGATTCCCAAGCAAGGTTTCAATCATGATATGCCTAAATACAGCCCTTTACTCCTGGTGCTCTTTTTTTCATACATAGAAACCCCAACAACTTGGAAAACTAGTGAGCTGAAGAAGTGGATGCTCTACCAAAACAGGTGAAGCAAGGATTTGTCTCAGAGATCAAACAGAATGGCCTATCTGAAAGAGTGCCAGTAAAGCAGTAACTGCTTCCCTCTTACTCTATCCTAGATGGTTCATTTTTTTCCTATACTGTCAGGATATTTTTGCTGCTCTTTTCATTTGTTCTTCCCATACTTCTGTTCCCCTTATGATTATTTTTTTTTGTTGGAGTTTTATTCTTATTTTTTCCTGCATTTCTTGTATAAATCTCCATCTCCCCGTTTACTGTGCTCTGTTATGCAACCTGTTAAGTTATTTATGCTTCCATCTTCTCTACCCGTGATCTGTCTAGCTGCAGGCAACTAGACTCCTCATAATGCGATATTTTTTAATTTTGTTTTAACTTTATGCATTTATTACTAAGCTCACCAGTGAAGGACCAATGTATTAATACTGCCTATTGTGAAGAGTTAACCCTTGTTATACCTCAAAAGAAAAGTCAGCACTAAAACCAAATTATTTCCTCTCCAAGCAGTTGCAAAGTGAGATAGCACTGGGTGTGCTCCTGTGCCCTTCTTGAGAACAAACACTTTTGAATTAGAGTATGGCTAACAGTTTTTAAGCTTGAAACCAATGCAAATCTTCTGCTAATGGGATAGGATAGGATAGGATAGGATAGGATAGTGAGAGGTGAAGGGCTCTGGAGCAAACCGCCATGGTAGGGGACCTTTCTGACAGAGGCAAAACCACAGTAGAAAAGCACAAGTCAGCAAGCCAAAGAGAGATACTGTATTAGAAAAAGTGTGACCAACACAAGTAAGGTGGTGATCATTCCCCAGTACTCAACTTTAGTGAGGCCACATCTCTCAAATAGAGTGCTGGGTCCCAGTGCTGGGTCCCTCACTACGAGAAGGACATTGAGCGGCTGGATCATGGCCACAGAAGGGCAATGAGGCTCACAATGGCTCTAAAGTACAAGTCCTGTGAGGAGTGGTTGAGGGAACTGGGATTGTTTAGCCTAGAGAAAAGGAGGCTGAGACTCTTCTCTCTGAAGGCAAGCAATAGGACGAGAGGAAATGGTTTTAAGCTGCATCAGGGGATGAATGGTAGGAAGAATTTCTTCACCCAAAGGGTTATCAAACATCGGAATACATTGCCCAGGTCAGAAGCGAAGTCACTGTCTCTAGAGGTATTTAAAAGGCAGAAAGACAGTGCTGAGGGGCATGACAGTACTGGGTTTAAGGTTGTATTTGATCTTAAAGATCTCAATCAGCCATAGATATTCTGTGATTCTATGATAAGGCTGCTTCTACTTTGGTCTGTGTGATCTTCTGTGAAACTAACTGTTTTTTTCTGAAAGACAAGGTGAGATAACCCCTCCTACAAACTACTCTTAGAGCACACAGCAGGAGAAAACAGCGGATTGCCTGCTGAGTGGCAGACCAGCTCTTGCTACCGGTGTTTTATGACTAAAGCAGCATTCCAAATATCTTCAGGAGGGAGAGGGATTTGAGGATTCATGCTGCACTTTCCTTTGCTTTGCCTTAACCACTGCTATGAACTTCTCCTCTTCAGGACCAGACAACTCTTGAGGAGTGAATATGAACCACACTAAGGAATTCATGTCCTCACTGTGCACCTGATAGCTTACCTTCTTGCAAACTCTGCTGTCACTGAACTTTATCCTGCCACAGAAGTGAGCTTTGTCCCTGCCACTTTCCTCGTCCTGGGGACATAAAATGCATGAGCCTGTGTCCCTGAGCAGTAATGGTTTTTAAATATTTCTCTTAAGCCCACATACATGAAGAGAAACATCTATCTATTTGTATGTGTCTAGAGACTTATGGGTCTATGCCAGTTGTTAAATGTATAATTGCTGTTCTTGTGAGAGATGATTTGCAGAGTAGGAATCATTGAAAATGGGCACAGAAACCAATTACATACATTGAGGGGATAAGATCCAGATCAAATTTAACAGGGTATAGGCACTCAGAAGTGGCCTTTTGATACATAAAATAATTGACAATTAAGATAAAAGTTATGGTCTCCCATTATCTATAATTGGTCATTTTTGGTTTTCAAAAATTGAGTACTCTGCTTCAACTCCCACAGTTGTGACAAGTATGGAATCACACATCAGTGCCTCTGCAATGTTCCTGGAATTAACCCCTTTTGCAGTCTGGATTCCTGATTTTCTCAGTTGTACATAAACAGCTCCTTCCAGCATTCCAGCAAATTTCACTAAGAATCTCTATTGTTATTCACCTGTGTGAAGAAAAATATTAAATATTCACTGTCAGGTTGCTATTTTATTTTTTAATTTTGGTTACCTTGCGCTTCAACTACAACTGAGTGCTTGCCCTAGTTTCTGACTTTGAAAAACCCTCAATTTATGGTCTGGATAAAGAACAAAAGCTGCAGGTCAGAATTATGTTCAGCCTGAACATTCCCCATTTTTGCTGTTTGAAGTGGGAATTCTGTAGTAAAGTTTCTGTTTGCATATAGACGTCCTTATCTGCTTATGGAAGGGACATGACATTTAATCTCATTCACTCAATAACTCGTGTGCTGCCTTATTGTGCACTGCAGAGGGGATCTATTTATTTATTTTTTTTTACCACTGACTTTTACACTTGAAAATTGTAAACTAGAACTGAGACAGAGAAACATGTTGGAAACATCTCCCACAGAATGGGAAATTAGAAATCTGCTGGCTGGCTGTGACTAAGATAATATCAGGTGATGGTCAGTAAGGTTCATGTTCATGTTAATGTATAGTTTCTGGTCTCTTGAAACATTAATTAACCATTACAAGTGACTTTAACACTAACCATTCACAAGAGTTTATTGTGAGCACCCTTAAAAGCCTATGGGTATGCAATACTGCAGGACACATATTGTTATTGATTGTCCCTAGATTGTATTATTAATAGTAAATATGAGAATCAAGGATAGATTCACCTATAGGGAAAAAAAGAGAGAAAGAAAGAAGTACTACAGAGAATTCAAGGGAAGGAATGCTAATGAGGTGTTTTGATGTTTTGGAGCTACAGATTTTCAACTACAGTCAATCAATTTCCTTTTCTTCCATTCCCTGGTGGCTCCTAGCACTGAACAACACAGGGATAGCAATCTGGCTCTGTGCTCTTCTCTGTGGTACAATTAATGTTGGTTCTGCAAGCAGACCTTCTTTGTCTCAAAATCACTATGGAGGAAGAATGTTAGAGCTATTCTTTCTATGTTATTTAATACAGTAGTCTTCATCACATAATTTATTTAACAGAGATTGCTTCCGTTATACATCATAAGGTTTAAATTAGCACCTGTGCTCGCTTTGTTTGCCTTTCTCTGTGGCAAATGTACAACAATCCCAACAAGTGTGCTGGTGGAACAGTCCCTGATGCAGTGTGAAATAAACAGTAAGATTCACAGATCATTTCATATTCAAAACCTTTTCTTCTTCTCTGTGCGTTTGTATGAGAGATGTAGGAGTTGATGAGACAGTTGTATATCTGGGCATAAGAGCAACAAAACAGCCCTTTGAGAACAATGAACTAAAGCAGTACGGCAATGTACTGTTGGGCAATGAGGTATTTACTGTTGTTCAGCTTTCTGCTGAAACATATACAATAAAATTCTGGCTATAAATTAAATCATAATGAGGATGCACAACCCCCTCCCTAGCCACATTCCCTTTTCTGTCCATGCCATGGTAAGACCAAGGCTGAGAATCTGGGGTAGAAGAGAGATAAGTTGTATGTTTCTTTCCTCAGCTGTAGTCTTGAGACCTTTCTCCTTTTCAGATCTGAACAGGAAATGGCACTGGCACAGCAGAGCATCATCTGCTAATCTAGTGGCCTAGGTGATACAGGTTACTCATTGCTCCAACACAACCTGAACCTCCTGCAGTTCCCTTCTAGTGCTTCTTAGATCCTCATGATTTCAAACTCCAGACCCTTTCTCCAACTAGTTCGATGCTAATTAATTAGAACTTTTGTTTCTTTCATGGTGGGAATATTGAATCATTACTTTTTCCTCTACTTGTTGGCACAACTGGGTAATTTGCATAGCAACTGATGTGTGCCAGGTGTCTTCGCAGAAAGATCTCTATCCACCCATTCTTACTCACTAAATATATTAATTGCCAAGTAGACATCAAATAAAGCCCAGAACTCAATAAAAGGTGAACAATTGTATTAAAAAATTGTAAGTAATTTCTGCATTGTAGAAAATAGATATGAAATACATACATCATTTCATTGCTTAAGTTCTAAATTAAAACATAAAATAATAGGACAGCAAAATTTTAACTGAGAAGAGGACACACTTGTACTTTGGAAAAAAATTCTACTAGTATTACTTGCCTATGACCACTCTCACTGCAATGAAACAACTCATTTTAATCAAAGTTGCACAGTTAAGAATTCAAATGTCAGACAAATAAGTCACAAGATTTTAAAACCTGCTTAGCCCTGTTTATTTGCATACAAATTATGTACTTGTATATGCACTGAACTTTAACAATACATGTCATTTTTAGTGCAAACTTGGGATACGCACAGCATCAAATTTTGCTTTACAATTCTGTATGTACAAATTAATTCTATAGATAGTAATGAAATTCTGATGGATTTTAAACACTCTAGTGTTTAAAATCTAGTTTCAGACACTAATCACAATAATTTTACAGAAAGGCAAGATTTCATGATGCAGATTATATTCCAAATGTCAAATTAACATGTCAGGATATAGGTTTGCATCTTTCACATTCTCTTTTTGTATCTGATGTTTCTAAAAATAATTTCCTGTCATATATGACATAAATACTACAGGCTTGTGCACTCATTCTCATGCTTTCAGATCACATATGAATTGTGGGACAGGCACATGTGACAGACTACCGTGTTTGCTATGGACATCCAAACATTCAGATAAGGTAGCTGAATAGAAAAGTCTATGTGTTCTCTGTCACATGTACAAAAGAGTGAAAGTAGTGTCTGTTTTCTGAATGGCTTCACAGTCAACTAATTATCATTGATATTTCAATTCAGTGGGCATTGTGTAAGAATGTAAACGATATAAATTGAGGTCAATATTGAAAGGCATAGCATCATGCATGGAATCACTTCACCGCTGCAACATCAGAAAGTTTATTTGATCTCTCTTCAATGCAATAAGGACTTGACACTAACATAAATTAGTTTAAAATAAGGGGATTAATAGTGGTCCTTGGTTTGGACAGCATTTCTTCGGATAGGGAAATAAACTATCTGGGTTAGAAATTCCAATGGCCATGATCACAAGTTCAATTTTTAAATCAAATCTGTAATCGATTGACTTATCTGAAGGAGCATGGTAAGAGGAAAATATGTAGGGAATTGGTACAGAAAACACCACTCTCAAGATCTCAAGATATGGTTCCAAAATTCAGCAGTTTCCTGAATTTATGTATTTTGTCCAGAAAGATAAGAACTCTCACAATTATCAGAGCCTTAAATCTATGTCATCACTGTTCACTGACACCTAGAAAGTGTGTTCAAGTCTTTTTCTCTGCCATAGCAGGAAATGAAGACAATGAATGAATCACTAGATACTTAAGTGCTGAGAACTGAGATTGACACAGGGATGATTCCTTGTTTCCTGTGAGAAACCTTGAATGTCCAGATTCTTATGGGGGAGTGTGGCAAAAAATACTCCCCTGGCTTGCTTTTCTAGAAGTAAGCAACCTTGAGAGTCTGGACTGGATAACAACAGGTGTTTCCTTCAGGGTAAAAGTTGTTGAAGCAGCATGACAATGCTGCTTACAGAGACTTCCTGGAGAGAGAGTTGTGCTGTCTGTCTCTGCAGGACTCTCCTTCTCCCTCTCTGCATGCAGGCTGCTGCAGACAATAGACAGAAATCAGATAATGACCTGGATTCTCAGTTTAATGGACATTCTCTACATAAGGTTTGGGTGGATTTTTCTGTTACGGATTTTCTCACAACCATTGGGCTTTTTGTGAGGGCACCTTGGGTCAGAGGTGCTGTTGTTTATATTGATGGTAATGACTTATGTGATCTTATTCTTATGCTATGTAAAAATTTACAATAAACTGTGCTTCCTTCTGATGGATGTGCTCCTTGCACTGGGTTAAAAAATTGCAAAACAGATGGTTAGTTTTCATTCCTTGCAGAGATACAATCCACTACATAAAGAATTCTCTTACAGTTCCTTCAAGTTATAGAATCATAGAATCATAAAATCATCAGGGAATTGAAGCAACCTCAAAAGATCATCCAGTCCAATCCCCCTGCCACAGCAGGATCACCCAGACCAAGTCCAGGCGGGTTTCAAATGACTCCAGAAAAGGAGACTCCACAAACCCCTGGGCAGTGCCCTCCAGTGCCCCATCCCCCTCACTGGGAAGAAGTCACAGAATTGGTCAGGGTTGGAAGGGATGACATGATCATTCAGTTCCACTTCCTCTGCCACAGGCAGGGACACTCCACCCTAGAGCAGGCTGGCCAGAGCCTCATCCAGCCCGACATTAACCTCCAGGGATGGGGCCCCAACCACCTCCCTGGGTAACTCATTCCAGGCTTTCACCACTCTCACAGTGAAGATCTTCCTCCTCACATCAAAACTAAATCTACCTATCCTCAGCGTTGCTCCATTTCCCCAAGTCCTGTAGCTACCTGAGCTCCTAAAAAGCCCCTCCCCAGCTTTTTTGTAGCCCCCTTCAGATACCGGAAGTCCACAATGAGGTCACCTCAGAGCCTCCTCTTCTCCAGAGTGAACAGCCCCAACTCTCTCCGTCTGGTCTCAAAGAAGAGGTGCTCCAGCCCTCTGATCATCCTCATGATCATCCTCTGGACATGCTCCAGCATGTCCACATCCTTCTTGTAATAAGGGCTCCAGAAATGCACACAGCACTTCAGGTGGGGTCTCACCAGAGCAGAGAAGAGGGGGAGAATCACCTCCCTCAACCTGCTGGCGACCCTTCTCCTGATGCAGCCCAGGATCCAGTTTGCCTTCTCTGCCACAAGTGCACACTGCTGGCTCATGCTGAGTCATTTCGTTCTTTATTGCTCTTAGTGGTATCCACCACAGAGCTTCAAAATTGGTTAACGTATAAAGGTATGAAAGAATGAAGATTTTGATAATAGAATATTCCCAGAATGCAAATTCTCACATAGAGAGGTAGCTCAGCTGTGCCTATATTATAGTGGTGCCACTATATTGCAATGTCCACAGACCTCTTACTTGGCCTTTGCCCACAATATATAATGAAGGAAGACCTTATTTGGAGTGTGTGTGTAGTGATACAACTAGTGAGAAAGCCAACCAAGGTAGGTGTCCTCTTGGACCTGCTTCTTGTGAATAGGGAGGATATTGTGGGGGAAGTAAAGTTGGAGGTCATCTAGAGCATAGTGATCATGAGATGATTGAGTTTTCAATCCTTGGAGAAGCAAGGAGAGGGATCAATGAAACTCCTGCCTTAGACTTCTGGAGGGAGAACATCCTGTTGAGGAAACTGATAGACAGTCACTTGGGAGGCTGTCCTGAAACATACACGTTCCAGGAAGTTTATGCATACTGCATGAAGAGAGTCTTAAAAACACAGGAAAAGGCTGTCCCTGTGTGCTGAAAAATGGGCTGTCGGGGAGGATGAAACTTAATGATGTACAAGGGTAAGTGTAGAGTCCTGGAGGCATCAGAAGGGGGATGGTTAGCAGATCAAGGGAGGTTTTTCTCCCCCTCTACTCTTCACTAGTGAGACTGCATCTGGAGTACTGTGTTCAGTTCTGGGCCCCTCAGTTCAAGAAGAACACAGAGCTGTTGGAGGGTGTCCAATGTAGAGCAATAAAGATGATGAACAAAGTAGAGCACCTCCCTTAAGAGGAAAGGCTGAGGGAATGAGGTCTCTTGAGCTTGGAGAAGAGGAGGCTGATGGGTGACCTCATTAATATTTATAAATATGTGAGGGGTGGATGTCAGAAGGATGGAGCCAGGCTCTTCTCAAGGTCATCTGGTGGTAGGACAAGGGCCAGTGGGTGCAAGCTGGAACATAGGAGGCTCCATGCAAATATCAGAAGGAACTTCTTCCCAGGGAGGGTAACGGAGCATTGGCACAGACTGCCCAGGAGGGTTGTGGAGTCTCCTTCTCTGGAGATGTTCAAGACCTGCCTGTGTTTCCGTGCAAGTTGGTCTAGGTGATCCTGCTGTGGCAGGGGGATTGGACTAGATGATCTTTTGAGGTCCCTTTGGATCCCTAATGATTCTATGATTCTATGATTGTACGACTAGCCTAGTTGAGCAAAGAGCTTCTGGAAGAACTCAGGAAAAAAACAAAGAAATTCTCAGCTTTGGAAAGGGCGCAGGTGAATCAGAGGCATTTAAGGAAATTGTAAGGTTATACAGAAAGAGAATTAGAGATGCAAAAGTTCAGTTAGAACTTGGTCTGGCCAAATCTGTAAAGGATAATAAAAAGTGATTATAAAAAATCTGGCTGGATGAGCTGGCACAGAGTGGTTGTGAATGGTGCTATCCCCAGTTGTGTCCAGTGACCAATGGTGTCCCCCAGGGACCACTTTGGGAAGTTCTATGACCTTCACTTCAAGAAAGAAATTGAGGTCCTGGAGTGGATCCAGAGGAGAGCAACGAGGCTGCGGAAGGGACTGGAGAGAAAGTTTGATGGGGAGATGCTGAGGGAGCTGGGGGTATTTAGCCTGGGGTAGAGGACACTCAGAGGGGGACCTTATCACTCTCTACAGCTACCTGAAGAGAAGTTGTAAATAGTTAGTGGTCAGGCTCTTTTCCAAGGCAACTAGTGATCCCAGAAGAGAGCAGGGCCTGAAGCTGTGCCAGGGGAGGGTTAGGTTGGGTGTTAGGAAGGCCTCCTCACAGAAAGGGTGATTGGATACTGGAATGGACTGCCCAGGAATGTGGTGAAGTTGTCATCCCTGGAGATGTTTAAGAAAAGACTGGATGCGACACATTGTGCTATAGTCTTGCTGATTGTTGTGGTGCTAGGTTGTTGGCTGTGTTTGATGATCTTGGAAGTCTTTTCCAGCCTCAATAATTCTGCAATTTTCCTTATGTATTAACAATAATACTGAATAGCATTGCCCCTTATATGAAATATAGGCCATGCACAAAATAACCTAATGAACTATAAATTTCCTAGATGTAATTTAAAGTGCAAGAAACTGTTCAATAAAATTTTAATGAAATTCTAAACATTAAACAGACTTAATAGACCTCAATATTCAACCTTGCTGTTTTCTTCAACTGAAGGAGTGGAATGATGATATCCTTTACTTTTTAGCCTTTTTTCTTTGTATCCCTTTGTAAGTGAAGGACTGCTAGTCTAATAATTTTCTTTCTAATGCAAAACATAGCTCAGAAACTACAATTGTGTAAAATATATCATGTACTGTTGGATCCTGAAGGGAGCCATTTAGTAAAGTCTCTCCTCTTTCCCTTGGACTAATTTAAGGTGAAATGACACCAGCCAACCAGTTTAACAATTCGCTAATACAAAATATGTTGCAGATAGCAAGAAACAATAGCTCAACAGTAAGTACTTAACTGGACAATTTAACTGCATTAGCAAGTCCTGTGTGGCACAATTTAACTTATATCTAATTTTTTTAAGAGATAGAAAACAGGGAGAGAGAATAGAAACAGAAAAACAGAGGAAGATATCACCACCAGTGTATCCAGTGGCATCCCACTGGTTGTCGTCATTCTCTGTGTCTTGGTGGTGGGATCTGGTGGAAGCAGTAAAGCACAAACCATCATAAAGCTATCACTGTTGATAAACACCTGATATTGAGAGCAGACATTGAAGCTGGGTGGAGGTCAGGTGATCAGGATTGTGTTGACAAAATATAGATGGACCAGGTATTGTACAGTTTCCTTTCTCTTGATTGTTCCTGGCAGTGGACAGTAGGACAATTGCCTGTTATTAGCAACTGCTGTTCTTGCAACTGCTGGATCTACTTAATAATTTGACTACAGTCCCAATCTCCACATTTAATATTTGAATAGAAAACAATCTATAAATCACAGAATCACAGAATGTTAGGGACTGGAAAGGACCTCTAAAGACCCTTCAGTCCAATGCTGCTGCCACAGCAGGATCCTCTAGATCAAATCACACAGGAACATGGCCAGGCAAGTTTTAAACATCTCCAGAGAAGGAGACTCTGAAACCTTAGTGGGCAGCTCCTTCCAGTGCTCTGTCATCCTCACCATGAACAGGTTTCTTCTCATGTTTACGTGGAACTTCCTATGCTCCAGCTGACACCCATTTCCCATTGTCCTACTATTGGATGACACCGAGAGGAGCCTGACTCCTTCCTCCTGACACCTGCCTTTTCTATATTGTTATGGTTTGAAAAAGATCAAATTAGTGTTAACTGTGGTGCTTTGATGACAAAATTTTATTATGAATCTGCAGGTAGCTTTCTTACCAGATCTCCTGCGCCAGTGTCTGTACTCTACAGGCAACTGGTGGACAGAGTCTATAATACGGAATGTACTTCCTGCTTCTTGGGTCTTCACTGTCTTCTCCTTCATCTTTTCCTTTCTTCTCCTCCTACTCTAGTATGTCTTCAGAGACAGAGAAATACTCTACAAAAGAGCTCACCACACTGCTCCAGGGTGGGAGGGGTGAGCAATGGCTCTCAACCCCCCTGCCACTGAAGGATGGAACACAGAAAGAGCCTAAACCTGGCGGCAGTCCTGCTGTAAGGGCAGTCATGGCCCTCTTTTACATGGGACCTCAAGCGCAGAGATAGTGGACCTTTTTAGGCTATGGATAGTGCCAGCTCACCTTAGCTCCTGGCAGCAGGTCAAATTGATGAGCCACTGTTCACATCTGCAGACTACTTCAGTGTGGATGAAAACTGCAGTCATACTCTTTGTCTGAGGACTCAAACACAGAAAGCCAGCACCAGCTCATTACAAATCTTGTCAGTGGGCTGAAAAGAGAAGGCTATTCCTCTACAGCCATTTCTACAGTTTGATCACCTTTGAAGATGCCAGACAGAGGTGAGTTCTTAACCCTCCACCTCTCTTGGCACCTAACCACAGGGGAGAAGAAACAAAGGCTCTGCAGAGGCCCTGTAGAAAGCCCTTGGAAGAGGCCTGAAGAGGCCCATTCGTAATAACAGGTGCCTCACATGACAAGTGCCATGTTGGCTTTGTCTCCACAGGACTGGCAAAGATCCTGTATACTTTGCCACTGAGAGACTGAGAGAAGCCTCTACTAAGAGAGAGAAAAAAAGATCACAAGTACTGATCTCCTAAGCCTCTGGCAAACAGAGATAGTCTGGGATCTTGTTGTGTCCTTTACATTTGACCCTGCTGTAGCCTCAAAGAGAGCCCCAAGTCAATGGGAGCTAGAAGTATACCAGAGAGGTCAGGGAAGGCTGATGTCTGCATGAGGACTGGAAAAGGAATTTTTCCACAAGCATCAAATGTATATTTTGTGCTGTATTCCTGCCCACCCCCACCCTTCCTGAAAGTGGGGTACAAGTGTGTGTATGTGTGGTGTCTTTCTGGTTAGGAGTGTTGGTATACATTCTCTTGCCCCAGAGCTCTCATCTAAGGCCAAAAATCTATGTGCTAGCTGTCTCCCATTTCTCCCAGAGAGTGTGTAAATGCATTGTGATACAGTTTTGTTTTTACCTTTTTGATTCTTTTACTTATTTGGGGATTTTTCCTTTTTTTGTTGGTGATGGGTTCAATAAATTGTTGTCTTTTTAGCAAGTTGCTTCATTGCCTGTTGGACTCTCTGTGAGAGGTGGTTGTTGCGCTAAAATTACAGGCACCAACCCAAACTGATTCAGACCCTCTCCCTAAACCATTACACATATTTATAAACATTTATGAGTTCATCCCTCAGCCTCATTTTTTTCCAAGCTAAAGACAACCAACTCCTTCAGCCTTTCTTCATTAGGGAGATGCTCCACTCCCATCATCTTTGTGGCTCTGTGCTGGACTCTCTTAAGAAGTTCCACGTCCTTCTTGAACTGAGGGAGTCAGAACTAGACACAACATTCCAGATGTAGCCTCACCAGGGCAGTTTAGAGGAGATATCTCTAGATTTACCAACCACCCCCCTTCTAATATACATGAGGATGCCATTGGCCATTTTAGCCACAAGGTCACATTGCTGGTTCATGGTCATCCTGCTGTTCACCAGGACCCCCAGATCTTTTTCTCTTGCACTCCAGAAGGTCAGTTCCCAATGTATACTGGTACCTGAGGCTGTTCTTGACCAGATGCCAGAATCTACACTGCCCTTGTTGAATTTCATTAAATTCCACCCTGCCCAACACTCTAGTCTGTCTAGGTCCCACTGAAGGCAGCCCAGTCCTCTGCAGTGTCAGCCATTCCTCCCAGCTTAATGTCATCAGCAAACTTGCTGACAGTGCACTCTAATCCCTTATCCAGGTCATTCACAAATATACTGAATTGTAGTGGTCCCAGTACTGAACCTTGGTAGACCCCCCTAGATACATCTGCAATGTTGTTGAAGAAGCTCCTTCTATTGTTCTTGACCTCTCTTACAAGGTTTAATTCCCAAGAGGCCTTGGCTTTCATAGTTCATAGGATCATAGGATCATAGGATGTNTAGTTGTGTCCCTACATCCTCTGACTAGAGTTTCATAATCACCCCAACTGCCTATCCCCTCCTTCCATGACCTTTAGACTTTCTTCTTCCTCTTGAGCTTACCCAGCAGCTACAACTTTAACCATGCAGGCTCCCTTTCTTGATTTCCTACCTGTTGGGATGCTCTGGTCTGGGACTTGTAAGAAGGGGTCCTTGAATGTTAACCAACTATCTTGGGCTCCCTTTACCTGCCAGAACTCTGTCCTATGGGATTTCCC
>VZRI01009283.1:326394-444382 GCA_013397515.1 Upupa epops | reverse complement strand
GTGAGCAGGGTAACAGGGGAGACATGCATGTGGTGGGAAACACTAACAGCAGGTAGTCCTGGGAGCTCTGCCAACGTATCGGAGAAAACTATGCCTGAACACTGAGAGCTATCTCTCTCAAGGACTGACTGGCCATTTCTTTCTCCTGTTCCCAAGATCCCTTATGTTGTTGAAGGGAGTGAAGAACACCCCTGGCAGTGAGTACAAAAAGGAGAGATTCGAACAGTGCAGGACTACAGCTTTTATCAACCCCTCTTCAGCCAACAGCCAGGATGAGAGACTGCTGAAGACATCAAGNACCCTCTCATCCTGTCACTAGTTGCCTGGGAGAAAAGCCTGACCCTCACCTGTCTACAACGTCCCTTCAGATAGTTATAGAGAGTTATAAAGTCCCCTCCTGAGTTCCCTCTTCTCCAACCTAAACAACCCCTGCTCCCTCAGCCTCTCCTCATCAGACTTTCCCTCCAGTCCCTTCACCAGCCTCATTGCTCCTCTGGATCCACTCCAGCACCTACATCTCTTTCTTGAAGTGAGGGTCTCAGAACTGCACAGAGTACTCAAGGTGAGCCCTCACTAGTGCCAAGTACAGGGGAAGAATCATGTTCCTAGTCCTGCTGGCCACACTATTCCTAATACAAGCCAGGATGCCTTTGGCCTTTAATACCACTTGGGCTCATATTCAGCTGGTTGTCAATCAGTACTCCCAGGTCGTTCTCTACTAGACAATTCTCTAGCCACTCATCCCCCAGTCTGAAGCACTGTATGGGATAAAGTCTTTCCATATCCTTCATCATTATGAGGCCTACCCCAGTTCCTTCTTTATCTTCTTATAATCTCAGGAAAATTAATTATTCTTTTTAATATATTTAACCAAATAACATATAAATGTTCAAAGTGTATGAACACACACACTGGGAACAAAGAGATTGCTGTAGTAAACAAATTCATTGTGTAATTTTCACTGACATAGTATTCTAATATACAGAACCAAACTTTTCAATATCTCTCTCTTACTGTTTGCAACTTTGCTAAATAATCCCTGTCCTCCTCTAATTTAGGAGATCTAACTATCTTTGATCCGTGACATTTCAAATGTTTGGTTTCTCTTACAAGTATTTTATTCTATACATTTGCTGTTGAACAAAATAGACTGTTCTAAGATTAGTAAAACAGAAAATTTTCAAGCTAAGCAGATGAATCAACCAGTGGTAAAATATTTTCTTATTCAGCTTGGTCAGTAATTCTTTATGTACTATGAATCTGGGAATAGTAGCTTCATGCCAGGTGTTAACCTTAAGTCTCTTTGCCAAGAGAGTTTACTTCAAAGGTCTGAAAGGTGAGCTGTTATCATCAGAAAAGTGCAGATACGAATCAGTATAGACAAAATCATGCACACTGAAAACAAAAATTCCATTTAGGGATTATTAACGTTTCAAAATTAAGCTTCAAAGAAACTAGGAAACACCATTTGCAGCTGCACTGGAAATTTTAAATCAGCATGCTATGCCTGTGCTTATAGGCTGCCTTTAACCTTAGGATTTTCCTTTTCCCTAGAATACTCATGCCATTCATAGTGCACAATAGACATGTTGCTCTTCATAACAACCAGTCAATACTTCCTTTACTTCTTCTCAGGATATGTTCCTTTGTTCAGACTTTATTTACTATGCCTCTCCAGATATGCTCAGATTAACATCACACAAGGACTTTATGAGAGGAGAGAAAAGAGAGAGAAAGAACCTTGCATTCTTCCTAGTGCTATTCAATTACTTCAGAATACAAGTTCTGCAAATACAAGCCTTTCACAATGCATATTCCAAATTATCCACCAAAACTACAGAAGAATACCTAATCTCTCTGTCTACAACCTTCCCTTCAAAAACTAGCTCATGAGCAGAACAGAATTTCCATGTTTTAATCTCAAAGAACAAGGTCATGTGGTGGGAAGGAAACAAGGATACAATAGTACAACAAGAGAAAGATGGAAAACAGCAATTCAAATTGTCAAGTGGTTTCTACACACAATTATTTTGGTCACCTAAACTCAGATCTTGTATCATGCCATTTTCCATTTACTACCTGTAGTACAAGTCAAATTTCATTTCCCTTTGTCTTGTCACCTACTGTTGGTCCTTTGCCTTCTGGTAGCATCATTCTTCCTGCCATAGGTCTGTAGTTTCCCACACAACTACAAGTTTTAGGCCCCTGACATATCCTGCATTCAGTGTGTTCATTCTCTGAGAATGAACATTATAAACAATAGAGAAAGATCAGTGAAGGAACTAGTTAAGAAAACAGGAGAAACATAAGCTATGGGATTGGTTATGTTCAAGAATGCTGAGGGAACAGTCCAAAGTAATTGCTAAACTACTTTGATTCTGTCATGTCCTGTTCCTAAGAAAATGGAGCAACTCAGGTTCATGGATTCACTCGAGGTCAAATTAAGGAGACTTACTCCATAGGTCCATACAAAAGTAAAAATTTATCAGATTCTGAACTCCCAATAGAACAGAGAATCACTGCATACTGGACTCAGAGAGTACAGAAATCACTAGTTACTAGATGTCCAACTCAGAGAATAAGAGGAGAGGAAAGGGGGAAATGGGGACAAGAGAGCTAAGAGATCAGATTACTGCTCCACACAACAGGCTTTGGCTCTCCCCCACCCCTGCTTGGTTCCTTGGCTCCACAGATCTCTGGCCATCCTCTTAGTTTCTTGGCAAAGGGATGAAGTGGTGTTGATAAGTGATCTTCACTTCCCCAGCTTTGCCGATCCTGGCTGATGGGTTGGGAAGATCCAGGATGCAGCGACAAGCTCTTGATGTCTTCAGCAGTCTCTCATCCTGGCTGTTGGCTGAAGAGGGGTTGATAAAAGCTGTAGTCCTGCACTGTTCGAATCTCTCCTTTTTGTACTCACTGCCAGGGGTGTTCTTCACTCCCTTCAACAACATAAGGGATCTTGGGAACAGGAGAAAGAAATGGCCAGTCAGTCCTTGAGAGAGATAGCTCTCAGTGTTCAGGCATAGTTTTCTCCGATACGTTGGCAGAGCTCCCAGGACTACCTGCTGTTAGTGTTTCCCACCACATGCATGTCTCCCCTGTTACCCTGCTCACAAATTATCTTCTCTTAGCTTACAATGGTTTGAGCCATCTTGCTTGCTGTTAATCAAAGTTTGACACTCCCACCGTCAAGAAAATGGCAAATCGATTTACATTCATTTAGGGCAAGGAGAAAGATTAGAGAACTATAGGCCACTCAGTGTACTTTTGTCCCTCAATAGGGTTATGGAGCAAATTTTACTGATTTGCCATTTTTTGGAACACAAAAAACATGGTGACCAGCAACAGCTACTTTGCATTCACTAATGAAAAATTGTGTATGACCAACCTCAGATTGCCTTCAAGGATGAGATGACTGGTTTGGTGGATGACGATATTGTTTACTCTGACTGTAACAAAACCTTGGACATGGTCTCCTATGCTCGTATTTCTGCAGCCAAAGTGGCAAAAATAGGCTGGACAGATGTAAAACTTGCGAGGCTGCCAAAAGATCATGATCAGTGTGAAGTCCAACTGGCGAGTGGTGACTAGTGGCATTACTCAGCAGTTGATACAGGAGCAAGAACTGGTTCATGTCTCCATTAATGAGCTAGGCAGTGGGAGTGATGATAAATTTTCATCAGATGACACCAATACAAGGGCAAATAAATATATTGGAGGGACGGACTGACATCCAGAGATACTGCAGTAATCTAAAGAAATGAGCTGACAGAAAAGCACGAGAAGAGCACAATAGTAGCAGAAAGAACAAACATAAGACTAAGTGGGGAGATCTAAAGCTCACTTTTGACTTGAAAGGGATTTCACAAGAAAACACAGCAAGATATTTGTAGGTTCAAGGAAAAATGGCAAGAGGTAGTGAACAGAGGCTGCAGCAAGGGGAATTCTAATTAGATCTAGAAAAAACAAATGGAAGATAGGAAGATAGTTAAACACCAGATCTCATTGTCCAGAGAGATTTTGTTTATCAATTTCCAGAGATGGATAAATTTAATTTATCCCTTTGTTGAGATTGGATTTGGATACAGATGACTTCAAAAGACTTGACAAATTTAAATGACATTGTGAAGTAGAGCCTGGTGATCACAGAAGTTCATAATGTTAAAAAAAGGCCTGTTATATGGTCAAATCTATTATTTCCTAATAATAAAATAGCTATTACTTGATAGAGACAAAGTCTTAGACATATTTTCCTGTTTGTGTGACTGTAGGCTGGAAGTTATTGTCCTCCACAAGGGGTTGTAAACAGACTTTTGACCTTTGAAACAGAAATTAAAGGAAAGCAGCACACCTTACACATAGCTTTATCTGCAGCATAACTGGAAGCAGAACTCTGAAGTGCTAAGAACCGAGGCTGAAACCTTTGCCTGTGAGAGGCAGGTATTTTGACTGGCAACAGGTGTTTTGCCTCAGGGAGGAAATTGTTGAAGCAGCAAAACAGTAGAAGAGACAGGCTGCTTACACAAGGATGTAGAGCTACGCTTCCTGGGGTGGTTCTTCTGTGGAGAGACTGCTGCTACTAATGGACTTTATCTGATGGATTGTGAGTTTAGTGGATAATTGGTTTGGATGGATTTTCTTTTTACTATGGTCTTTCTCATTATCTCTCATTTTTTTCTCTGCATATTTTTGGTCAAAGATAGTCTACTTTGCCTCTATGGTCATGAATTTTGTAATGAGTTTTATAAGTTTATCCTTATGATATAAAGAACACAATAATGATCTGTGATTTGTGCTTATGACTGGGCTCCTTGGGCAGTGTTACAACTTTGTCAAAAAAAACCTCATCCTGCTTTATGTCTTGTTAATAACATAAAATTTGAACCTTAGGAAGGACTTGGGTTAGAAGTACAAGTAACTCATTTATTGTCTGAGAAGTCCACAGACTTAAAGTGACTCCTGTTGTAGAAACTTCTCAGATCTTCTGTCCTGGTATATTATCAAACATTTTCAAATACTTTAAGGGGAAGCTAAAGTTGTTTGTAGATACTTGAGAGCAAGTTCTAGCAGATAAGTCTATCTTCAGGGACCCAGATATCCTAGTACTTCATCCTGTGCTAAGGAGCAATTCATGGTTTGGTATCTTGTTTACTTTGCTATCATTCTTACTTCCTGTATTCTGTGTGGACATACAAATGTCAGTTTGACAGATCAAATATTACCTCCTACATTTAATCTTGGCAATCAGCTGTTTGACTCCCAGAAGGATGAAGCTTCACTACTGATCAGTGGTAGTGTGTACTTGGCAGCATGTAACTGTTTTTACGCAAGCCTGTATGTTGGCAAAGACTACACAGTCGTCCACTTGTAGCAAACACATGCACCTTTCACAAGAAGAAAAAACAGACAGAATACAGAATATCAGCTAATAGAGAATAATTTGATAGACAGTATGGTGAGTTGTCTCTCAGTTTCCTCTTTATAAGTATACCATAAAGGATGAATATCAAGGTGCACTTGCAAAATAAGATACTATATGAAGAAATAGTTATTTATGCCAATGCTATAGTTGTATAGGCTAACATTGCATGAAATAATTGGCTGTGTATATGCTAATTTTCAATATAAAATTTAGAGTTAAATATACTTTAACAAACTACTCTTTAAAAAGAAATAGCGCTCTATTTCTTGGACTATTTTCCAGAAAATTCAGCATGTGGTGCAAACACTCTGTCTGTTTTCTTACCGGTAGTGTAGTTTTTAACCTGAGGAACTTGTAAATGCATCTTTAAAACCTTTGTTTCTGCCATGTCTAGCCTGATACTAAGGGCTAAACCATTGCTCAAAATTCTGAGCAGTCTTGTTGGTTATTTTTTAAGAAGGAATCTCTTAACAGTGTTAATCACAAATCTTACTACAGAAGGATTTATGTTTGAAGATTCTTTTTAAAAGTCAGTCATGACTTAATTGATTGTTCAGTCTGTACACAGTAGATAAGCATTGAAAGGAGAATCTTAATTTTCTAACATTTTGTTAGGAACACAGATCTAATCTTTCCAAGATGGATGCAGACCACTGCATGGCACAGGAAACTGGTAATGCAACACCAAGCTGCTTATTACACAATTCACAGCCTCAGATTCAGACGTGGTGATGACTGAAAGTCATTACCATCTGACAACTGCTCCATAAATTTACATCAAAGGGAACGATGACTCCAGTCCCATTTGTTAAGGGCATCTGTCAGCTTAATAAAATTGACTCTACTATTGGTTTAGATTTTAAAGACTAAACAGGAATAGAAAACAGCCATTTAAGAAATTACTTGAGAGTACATTAGGGTTGTGCAAATTAATACTCACTGCCCTTATGCCTCCTGGGAGCTCTGTGGAATCCTTAATTGATTCAGAGACCTCAACTGCTCTTCAACACTTGAACAAACTAAAGCCAGTTTGCTTAGCTGTTTTCCTTGAGAGAGCTCATGGTATTTTCTCACAAATATAAAGATGTTGCATTCAATCACTGGTGTCCCATGGGGGCTCAGACTCCCCCAAAAGCAATATTTTTTGATCTAGAACTTAAACATTTTCTGACTCTCATGAGAGGTTTTCAATCCCACATTTTTACTGTTGCAGTTTAATGTTTATAGAATGGTATCTTCAGTGTGAAACAGTGATTAGTTCTTTTCAGGGGAAAACAGGACAAGCTGTGAACATCATATTTTTAAGCACAGCTTGCATCTTTTGTTCCCTGAATAAGTAGCGTAGATATGGTGACAGTACAGATGTGGGCATAATAAAGAATTAGTTTAGTTTAAATCTCTTTCATGCAATGATGTTAAAACTAGGTATGAAATTCAGGAATTTATGTCAGAACTTCAATTCCATACCTGGAAAATTATTTTTTTTATATTAATGGAAAATGAAATTTAAAAACAAATACTCTGGGGCTTTAACAATCATAGAGTGTGTGACTGTATGGGTATTTCATAAATACCTACTTTTTTGCCAAGACAATTTATTTTTTTTTTTTATTGTGGACTCAGGGTTTATATTTTTTATTTTCCTTTCCACTGCATTTCCAAGTTAGATTTTGCCTCTTATAAACTAATTGTATTCAAGAGTAATTGAGTAATAGTCAATGGCAGCTACAGGCCATTGACTATTGAACATTTATTTTAAGTCCTGACAGGTTTGCAGATGGTGGTTGCCCTACTAAGTTGCATCTTCTTAAGTTAGTTTCTCTGCTGGCGTAAAATGATGTTGCCCTATGAAATTCAAAGGGCATGTTTGAATTTAGCTATTGATCTGTTAGATCAGGACCATACATTCCTGGTCTCTGTTCTAGGCATATTCCTCCACATTAGTAAAAGATGAGGCAATAACTAAACATGGTCTAGTGTCTTAAAAGAGGAAGGAATTGGTTAAGGCAGAATTAAAAAACATGTATTGTGAAATTGCGATACTGAAGCATGAGTGTAGTAAAGCAGAGTTTTTAGGTATTTGATATTTCTTGCCATTCATGCCTCCATTTTCCTGCTGCTGTGCACACAAACATCTTCTGTTTTGTCAGGATGCCTGTTTAGAGGGCTATTCTTTCATTCAATCAAGGAACTGCTTTGGGCTAATAAAAAAAGGCAGTCAAGGAAGGCTTTTTTTCATTCTTGAGAGAAACCTAATCAGAGCTGTAGCACAGGCTAGCAAATGATTGTGCTAGCACGGTAGAAAGAAAAGTGCTCCATAACACAGGGGAAAGAAACGTTTAGGCTGCTATTGCCACTAAACGCTTTGCACTTGAAATGATAGCTTTAGAGGAGTTTCAATAAAAATGTAAGTACTGCTGTGTGTTTCCAGCAAGATACTTACAGCTGCCCACCAAAGATTCCAACAAGTATAAAAGGAAAAGACAAGTAGGAGTGGGGTTACTTACCAGAGATTCAGATTAAGTGGGTAAACTGGATTGAAAGCAGCTGTGTGCCTTTACTTGAAACAAGCTACATGGTAATTTTAGAGATGCTGTTTCTAAGCTTCACTGTGTGAGTAAAGAATTTGACTCATAACCTGACTAAAAATAAAAAGCAAAGGATAGGAGAAAGTGGGAGACCAGAGGGACTAGATTGGAAGGCTGTTACTTTGATAGCTTTTTTGACGTGTGATGAAAGTGACCTCTGATTTTAAGCAGCCAAAGGGGGGCAGAACTTGAACCAGGGTCAATATCAAAGGAGGCAATAAAAGACATGCTCTGCCCCAAAGTCTAACACATAAAATTGAATAAGCTGTCAGCTTTATATAACTATTTACTCTAGGGTGGAAATTAGTAGTTACCTTAGCAACTCTAGTATCACCTGAGACATAACCATGCTGACTCTGATTTACAGAGACACATTTACTTTGACAAGGTATTAAGTAACCTTATGGGTGTTTTACTGTTTTTATGACAAATGAGATGTAGTGCAGCCAAGAAAACTGGTTTCTCCAGATTTCAAAATACTACATGCTGGTCAGACTCTTACCTGGAATAAATCCAAAAGGCTTCATTGCTGATGAAGTAATGCTGATTTATTGCAGTAGTAGAACCAGCACATCATTTTGTGCAATGTCATGGTTTATTACCTGTTACTCTTTTCATTTGTCAGGTATGAAGAGGTTTTATTTGCTTCCCACAGTATTTGTAGTATCATGGTCATGAAAATGAGAATGGTTAACAACCCTTGGTGCTGCCAAATCTTCTGGGGTAATTTAAATGTGCTCTTACCACTAAATTAAGGATTAACTTAGACTTCCTTTTGTCAGATAGTGCTTCAAGTATTAAAGATGCAATAAAGCAGTTATTATTCAAAACAAAGCTTTCTATCGGGAATGTTCTGGATTTGGCCCTATTATACTGCATGGTTCACGTTACAGGCTAGTTGAATTCAGTAAAGTTGTCACTGATATGAACTTCCCTATATACAAACCATACAGAAAACTTCAAGAGATAAATTAAAGAATACTGAATCCTATTCTAAATACTCCAAGCAAGAGTGAATCTGCCATCTTCCTAGCTATATTTATGTAAGCTCCCAAGACATGGAAGCTGTACCTTTATTAGGATAGTGATATTTTTTTTTAATATTTAGCTATTTCCACTCATGTATTGTAGATGAATTCTGATATGGCAAATATTCAGGTTGCTTTAAATGATAGGCACTCTGCATATGCAGTATTTATCCCTATACTTATCCATTGTAAATTAAATAGATTGGATTTATGTTAGGTCTTTCTCAAGAATTTCTGGGGTCTGGCTCTCTAGTAAAACCTCTTCTTGAAGACAGGCTGATGGGACATGGCATCCTTCTACCACCTCTAGACATATTTGCCTATGCTGATCTCGTTTGTTATGCTTCCTAGGTTTGCAGTTTTCTAAGTGCGATGAGGCTAGGTGTTGATTTTTAGCCTGTTTCCCTAGTCATATATTCTTAACAGAAAATCTTGTTTTGACAAATTTTAAGACACGGTTCTTTGCTTTTTTCCTCTGCATATGCAGAAAGCTGTAAGATCTACCGCATGTGCAAAACTGAGGCACACACAGTATGCACATGTTGTGGATTGGAAAAAGATGAAGTGTAACTCCACTGCTCTCTGAGAATATAAGTTTTGTGTATATAGTACAAAAAATGCAAGCCATGGTGGTAAATAGTGGTACACTGAAGTTTCCAAAGGGTGATGGATTCACTGGGCAAGCATCATCCAAACTCCAAATGATATATATGTGCTGTAGTTTTCTAGAAAAATCCCTAATAATGTATGTTCCTGTGTTAGATAACCAAGAAACAACTAATCCATTTAACTGCATCATTGATACTAGACTTCATGACCACCTTTTGAACTAGGGGGCCAAGAACTGGACACAGTATTTCAGATGTGACTTAACTAGGGCAGACGAGAGGAGGAGAATAATCTCCCTCCAACCTATTGACCACATTCTTCTTAATGCACCCCAAGAGAACATTTGCCTTTTTGGCCACAAGGGCACATTGTGGCTCATGGTCAGCCTGTGGTACACTAGCACCTCTAGGTCTTTTTCCCCAGAACTGCTCTAGAGCACATCAGTCTTCAAGCTGTACTGATGGATGGGGCTTTTACTCCCCAGATGCAGCCCACTATACTTTCCCTTGTTGAACTTCATCATATTTCTCTCTGTCCAGCTTTCCAGCTTGCCCAGATGACAGTGGATGGCAGCACAGCCCTCTGAGACAGCCACTCCTGCTAGCTTTGTATCACCAGCAAACTTGCTGAGGGTACACACCCTCTCCCTCATCCAGGTCTTTGATGAATCTATTCAATAGGACTGGATCTAGTACTGACCCCTGAGAAACAACATGAGTCACGAGCCTCCAATTTATTTTTATTCAATACATTTTCTTGAATTTGCTCTTGAGCAAATTCTCCCCTGCAAGGTAAAATCCTCATTCATTATTACCAAGTATGTTTCCTGGTGTTTTGCCTTACTGATATACGTTGATGCTTTGACAGTCCTGACCAGCAGATTCACACCTTTTCATAGCAGCAAGTTTGTTTTTATTATTATTGCTCTACTGTACCCTTCATGATATCAGCAGACACCACTAGGCGTCAACCTAGACTGCTAATAAAATTACTGAATAGCTTAGGATGTCAGATTGATCCCTACTGTACTTCGCTCCCAATCATAACTTGTGCAGGTCAATCAGTCATTCATATTCCATCTATTGTTTCCTGCTACTTTTTTTGTTCATCTTATCAAATGAAAGTACAAGTTTAATGTTGTTAAGAAATGCTGTCATAATCTATTGATGGCATTGCCATGTAAACTAGGTGTGTAATAATGATGTCCAGAAAGAGAACAACACTGATCTTCATGACCCACTTGTCATGACTAGCAACTATATTTAACTTGAATATCTGATGATATAGAATCTGGAGTGAATTGACTTTTAGTTTTGTGTAAGGTTTAAACCAAGGCAGTGACTTAAACAGTGTTTGTTTACTACCCCCAGCACTTTGTCATAACCCTTTCATAATATAAAAACTTTATCTTGATTTTTTTTTTAAATCCTTTAAAATTTTCTCAGATTGATTCAGACTTTTGGCTCAAACTGAGGCTCACTGCTTGTAAGGATGGACTCTTCAGATAATTTGTTAAAAACATCCTTTCCAGTAAGGTCCAAAGATACTTTTTGAGCATTACAGATTTTACTACTCATAGTATTCTCCTGTTTTGTTAATTTCAATCGTTTCTGCTTGCTTTTTATTACTTTATTACACATTGATACCTCATGCTGAAGTATAATTACAATTGTTAAGTGAATATTTACTACTATTTCTGAACTTTGTATCAATGCTAATGCTCTTTTTTGTTCCTAATACACAAAATAGCTATTTTTCATGTTGCTTGCAGGTTTTGGATTGTGTTTGGGGTTTTCACTAAAGTGGTATTCCTAGACATCACCTCCTTCTGAAATTAGTGTCTTAAAATTAACTGTTACAATAAGAAATAACGTGTAATACATCTTTAGATGAATTTGTAGTAAATATTTCATCAAACATAAGTGATCAAATATTTAACATCTGTATTTTCAGTCACAATGAGAGTTTGTAACCAATTAAAACTTATTGGAATTAATCTCTTCAATTTGGGTCAGAGGAAAGTGTTTGTAATTTCCCAGCTTTTGGTGGAGGTTTTTTGGTGTGGGAAGAGAGTTTCTGTCTCAAAATAGATTTTTTTTTTCTTTCCAGTTTATACCTGCCTATTATCTTTCTTCCTACTCTTTTTCAGTTTATTTTGCTTATGCTGTCAACATTTGAAATAAGATCAATGTTTGGTTAGCTTTTATTTATTCCTTGTATTTCTATTCATTGAGAATACCTTAAAATGCTGAGGTCCTTGGGGCTGTATGGAACTTCTGTAATTTCTGTTTTTGTAATAGATGATCAAAAGATTACTAATGATACAGCAAAACCCTGGAGAAATGGTGGAGACAGGTGACTATCTATTCCCATGCTTCAATAGACATATGGAAGACAAGTTTATTTAGATATACCTGCTTGAGAGCTATCTCTTAGAGATCTGGTTTGTATTCCCCTCATCATAAGATATTTGAAGTGCCTGTGAAATACATGGAACAGATTAATTCCTGCATTTGCAACTCTTCTGCTGAAACTCATGAGTAAGGTGCCTGGAACTGATGTTTGTACTTGTTCTTAAGCTCACAACTTTTCTGGGTAAGCATAATAATATTATTTGTCTCTAATTTCTTGTTTAAAGAAACTTCTCCAAGGTTTCAAAGCTTCTTCTTCAAGCTCAAGAGACCCAGCTCCTTCAGCGTTTCCTCATAAGGGAGGTATTCTACTTCCTTCATCATCTTTGTTGCTCTACACTGGACATCCTCCAGCAGCTCTGTGTCCTTCTTGATCCGAGGGGCCCAGGACTGGACACAATACTTCAGATGTGGTCTCAGCAGTGCAGAGTAGAGGGGTAGAGGAACCTTCCTCGATGGGCTAACCACCCCCTTTCTGATGCACCCAAGTATGCTGTTGGCCCTCTTGGTCACAAGAGCACATTGCTGTCTCAGAGTCATCCTGCTTCACACTAGGACCTCCAGGTCCCTTTCTCCTACACTGCTGTCCAACAGGTCAGTCTCCAAACTATACTGGTCCCTGAGGTTGTTCTTGCCCAGATGCCAGACTCTACACTGACCCTTGTTGTACCTCATTAAGTTTCTCTCTAGCCTGTCTAGGTCTCGCTGAATGGCAGCACAGTCTGCTGGGGTGTTGGCGACATCACCCGGAAGATGACATGGTGCAGGTTTGTGTACAGCATTACTTGAAGTAGATCTTAGTAAAGGTCACTTATTTGTTTACATTTACAAACTTATTGTGCAAAGTCTAAAGAGACATACACAGAGTAGACGTTCTGGGTTTTTTTGGAAATTCTTCAACAGTAGAAACAGTCTTCAAGGTGCGCAACAAAACATGGTACTCTGAACTGTGACTTAACATCTTGCAGCATCAGGCATCTTTACAGTACAGCTTGGATGCAAAGACAGTACGCTTCCTATTGTTGGACTTGGTAAAAATCCTCTTTTCTAGCAAGCAAAGCTATCAAGCAGCTACTATATATTGAAGGTGTCAGGAGTTAAGGAACAAACCTCCTAAAACCACAATGAGCTTGCAAGCAAATTTTCTGGGGGAAAAGAGTTCAGCTGAAGTGACAGATGAAACAATTTTTCAATTGCCTTAAAAGCTGCAGAACTGTCTAGAGAATAGGTGATCATGTGAATTCTAGTGCATCTAGTCCTGCAGTATTGCAAGGAACGATACAAGTGCATGAAAGATAATGAGTGAAGTAAAGATCTATAACAAGTCTAGAAAAATAGAAGTAAGAAATTTGATTTTCTAAATGTAAACACAAGGAAAAGAGTAACAGATCCACATCAGAAAGGAAAGGTTAAAACTGGTTTCTTAGGTGCAGAGGAAGAAAAGCAAATATTTTTTGCATACCATTTTGGATCCTTTGGGTTTCTCCTATAACAGTTCCCTTGGAGTAACTTCTTTCCTGATAGAAGGAACTAATTTCTATGTACAGGAGCAGTGCCTGAAGAAATCATTAGGGCAATGAATATTTCAGAAAGAGCGTGGGGAGCACTTCAGGGAGAAAGGCAAATCAGCAGAAAACCTGTTCTGAGGAAGTTTATGGCATTTTAAATCATTTACCGGACTTTTTTTGCAGGTTAGAAGATCATTATATTGGCAACACACATGCATCAGAGTTTTGAAAGCTGGATTTTTCCTTGCTACAAGGGGAGGTTACTGATAGCTGTACAAGAAATGTATTTTATTTCTTATATTTTCTGCAATAGTGCTTGGATTCTGCTTTGCTTTTTTCTTGATGTGATGAGGGTGAAGAATACCCAAAGACTTAGCATAAAAAACTAGACCTTGTCAATCCAGGGATACGGGGGGTGAAAGTATGTTACTGAACACAACAAGATGAAGAAGCTTGTATCTTGCTGCTGATCACAGCCTCACTGCAAAGACATGTTTTTTGAAAGGACACCAGTTATTTCTCTTCTTAAGTTTGAGTTTCCACAGAAGTGAATTCAGTTGCTCTCACCAGAACAAATGTGTGCATGCTCTCAATGCTAGGTAGGAGCTCAGAGTTCTTCCTTATTATACCTTTTGTGTCTAAGTAGAAACTTCAGTTTGAGAAGATGTCAGTGGGGTAGCATTTATTTCCTCCTGTAAGCCTCAGCACCCCATTGAGGGGAAACCAATTGGGGCAACAATAGCCTTTTAAGGCCTTTCTGTAAGCAAATTACCCCACAGATCTCAACACCCAAGTTACTTTTGTACCAATGCCTGCCACAATCTAGGTCCTCCAGAATATTAAGAGCAAGAATGCTAAACATTTTTCTTAAACTCTTGGTTTTGTCAGTGAGGAAAGTGAAAGTAAAAGAGAAGTAGGCAGAGATTTCTTGTCTGGAGTCGGTCTGCTTCAGGCCACCATCAATAGCAGGCTTTGTTTCAGCAGTCAGACCTGAGTACTGCTCTAGCAGCCCTAGCCTTCTCTAGCACACAGGGTCTCATCAGCGGATGTCCAAGTCTCATGTGACTGACAGAGACAATAAAGAGAGGACTTATTTGATGTTTAGTGTTGAATTATACTATAGCCAAGCTTTACTTCCTCATGATTTGTGAGTGATATTCCCAGTGGAGTTCTCACTCTGGCTGAGGTTGACATTTTTTTGTCCAGTCAGCAGCTCTGCTGTGCCTGTCTGCAGCTCATTTGTGCATCACAGAACATGGCTCTTTGTTGTGCAACTTTTGTGCCTAGGTAGTAATGAAGATGTTGAAAGGACTAAGCTAATACTAAAGCCACTAGAATATTTTGGAGAATTCTGTAAATTACTGTGGCTAAAGTCTGGTGCAAGGGCATCCCTAGCTTTGACCTTTAGAGGCAGAACCCTTTCATTCTGAAATGCCATAGCAAGAATGTACAGCTATGGTGAGTTAACCTCAAGGCTGCTATACACCTCCTCAGCTTCTCTCTCACTACCTTGCTCAACAAGACAGAGGGAGGAAATAGAGAAAAAACACACCAAAATCACCTTGTCTGAGTTAAAGAAAGGAAGGTCATTTACTAGTTACTGTCACAGTCAAGACAGACTTAGTTCTCATTAATTAAAGAGGAAATATTAGCTAATGGTTAAAAAGTATTTATTGCCAGCAAAATTAAACATCAATAGTGAGAAATAAAGTTAAAATCTAAAACATCTTCACTTTTCATACCTGCCTCCTAGTTTTAATATCATCCCTTCATTTCCCAATCCCTGATGCTAAGAAACCTGCTCAAATTCAAACCACAAGTTTCTTCCTCTTAATAATGCTATCCCCTTGCTGCAGCATGGATCTTTCACATGAGCTGTAGTCCTTCAGGATAAACCTTGCAGCATGGGTCTCCATGAGCCACCATTCCTTTAGGAAATATCCAATACCCCAGAATGGTGACTTGCATGGCTGCAGCTTGAATAGCTATCTGTTCTAGAGTATGAGCTCTGCAATGGTTGCAAAGAAAACATTGCTGCAGCACCTGAAACTCCTCCTCACCCTTATTCTTCTCTCAACTTGGTGCTTGCAGTTATGTTTCTCACATCTTTTCCATCTTTTCATTGTTTTTCTGTGTTTCCTATGAGACACCACCAGCTTGGCTGATGGGCTCAGTTGTGTCCTGTGTTAGGTCAACTGTGAAGCTGCCTCTGTCCTGCACATGGATGTCATATGCAGGACAACCCATGACATCTTCTAGTACTTGAAATTTGCTATCTTTTACCAAAGTCTACTGTGCCTGTTTGTGATGGAGTAATTTTTTTTCCCATAGCAGCCACTATGATATTTTACTTATGAAGCTATCTAAACCTATGAGTTTTCAGCATTTGGTTTTTGATTCTTTCTCCCATCCCTCTGAAGTTGTTGTGGAGGAATGATTGAGTGTGTAGTTGGGGATTTAGCTGACAAACACACTCAACCCCCCCCCCCAAAAAAAAAGTCAGGATTTTGCCAAATGAGTGACCCCAGGAAAACAAGCTCCAAGCTTCTACTGAGTTATAAACTTCTGCTTCAGGTGCAGATAATATACTTGTCACAGCTCAAGGAAGTTTATGTCACAGATCAGGAGCTCCACAGTAGAAGGAACCTCTTATTACAGGGGAGGGGGAGAGAAGCTGTCTTGAGATAAAACCTCAGTAAAAAGGCTTTAAACCAGATTTAGAAATGAATGGGAATAAATTGGCAGGGCCAGATGCTGTTCACCCATGAATATGAAACCATTGATCTGCTGACTGTGGTTCACAATACAGTCTTCACATCATTCTCAGTACCCAATGAAAGAGAAGTAGAAAGTAAGACAAAAACTTTAAAAAGAGCTCCAGAGCAATCCTGGTTCTTAAAAACAAATAAATCTTATTTCCATTAGAATAATATTGGTAGGAGCTATGAAATAAAGAGAATTAATTAGCAGGTCCATGAATAAATATGAAGCAGCAAAAGAAAGTGTTTTTTGTAAGAGGAAGCCATTTCTCAGTCTATATAACAGATACAGGTGATACAGTCAGTGTCATTTGCCTTTTTATCTAAAAAACCCTTGAAACTCTGCACTTCCTGAAAAAACAGGAAATTATCTTCAGGTGTCTTTGTTGGCTGCTAAACAATTAATTAATTAAACATTTTATAACGGTAATTCATTCAGACCCTGTGTTTGGAACTTGTGGTGCTTAAAGTGCAAGAATATTCTTTAATTTGGAGAAAGGAATGATAGTAAAGTTGAAGATGATGATACCAAGCTGACTGCAAAGATGCATTCTGTTCTGAGAAATTAAATAATGCTAATACATTGGCAGAGAACAGTGTAAATATGTGCCAAGTAGGAGATAGCCCCCCGTTTTGTGTCTGATCCTTTATTGGCATGCATATGTGCATACATCTGCAGTCCTGATTAACTGTCAATAAGCAATGAGGTAGAAGAGACCTTGGGTTACTGTGAAACTCTAGGCTTTCTGATAAGTCAAAACCACCCAAGTTAGACTACCATGTAAATGTCTTCTATACCAAGAGTTTGATCATTGTGTGATGTTGTACTTATCCCATCTCGGAAAGGAAACACTGCAGGTCAAAACAGGATGTGAAGAACAGTAAGAGTGATGTGGCTTCCACATGAGAAAAAAGTAAAAATACCAAGGTTCTTTATTATGGAAAATAAGTGGTTGAAGGGAAGGTCTGGCCTAAAAAGACAATTAATGGATGAGGAAGAGGATAGGTAACAATACTTAGTTGTTACACAAGCAGTGGGAGTCGTATGTTGAAATTCTTGGAAAATAAAGCAAGTGTAAATGTTTTACACTAAGCATAAACTGTGGTAAACAATGCAAAAAAATTCCATACAAATGTGTTAAAAAATTACAGGGGCATTGACGAGTGTTAAACTTTTGTGGGTCTGCATTTACCTGTTGTTTTAGACTTGGGCATACAGATTTTCTGACACACCTGAGTAACTGCTATCAGCATAAGAAGTTATAAACTCTTTTACCCAAAAATTTCTTCTTAATTTGTCATTTAAGGTCCCTGAACAAATTAATACAAACTCAACACATGCGTGCACACTGGAACCCCTCCTAGATTCATGCGAAATTTAGTGGAGAATTGGGGAAGGGTGGGGGAAAATATTTTCTTTTAGATTTGGTCTAATATGAACATTTCAGTATTTCATTTGTAGTAATTTTAAAACTATTTTTGAAGACATTTTAAAATGTTTAAAACCAAATAGCCAGATCAGCTAAAACATTCATTTCCAACAACACAATTCCATGTCCTGAAAACAAAAAATAAGCAGTACAAACAATCTATACTCTTGGTTGTTACTGACTGTTAGATCAGCAGAAATGTTGGTAGTCACAGAGGCTACATTTGTTAACTTCTATATGCATCTCCAGGCTGTTGGCTGGGAACATTAGGACATGTGAAAACATGTGAAAGAATATTGTAATTTCCTTTAGCCGCAACCCCCTTTTATCAGAAGAAAAAAAAAAAAAAAAAAAAAAAAAAAAAAAAAAAGGCTAGCCTTGAAATATTCTGTCATAGAGTATGTCATCCTAATGATACCTAGTATTATAGAATCATAGACTCATTAGAGATCAGAAGGAACCTCAAAAGATCATCTAGTCCAATCCCTTATATTTTACTATAGCATCTTTACTTTTTTTTATTTGTGGGGAACATGCAATTTGCTTTACTTAATGGCCTACACCTATGGTTCCTCTTAGGAGGAAAAGCAGGAAGGGAAAAGGTAAATAGAGAGGAGGGCAAGATTTCTCACCTGCAAGGAGGGATAAAGGTCAAGACTTGCTAAAGTAGCAACCTAAAAGGTTGCTCTCTGGGCTCTGGTAATTAGGCATCTGTCTGCTTTGCCATGGTTCCAGGTACCTATAAAGTATCATGGTAAAAGAATTGTTGTTCAGTATTCTTCAAATGTAACAAGTGCCTGCATATGGCCTTTGGGAATCTGGCTTAAGAATTATATTCACGATTCTTGTCTAAAACACAGCACCCTATTTGAAAAGTTGCTACCACCATTTGATCTTGATGGTGTCTCTTGTTATTCTGACTAGAAAGTAATTTTGAAAATTCTGATAATTTTTCTGAGAAAATCTCACTTGTAAAACTGTCACGTTCTTTTCTTCTCTTGCTCTTTCTGTTTCAGAAACACATCTCAAAACCCTTAAAAGACAAGTGTGACACCCTTGTGAAAATGAACTTTCAGTGGGTTTTTGTTTTTTCAAATGTATTTTCAGTGTCGGCAGTGATGCTGACATGTTATATCCTGCTGTGGTAAAAAATTCACAAATTGAAATCCAAAAGCTTTGCCTTATGCCGTTGTAACTTCAATGGTATTTTTATGGATTTAGAATTAAGTTTGCTGAAGAAAATAAAACTGGTCTGATCTATTTCAACAGTCATTAGAGTTAAAAAATATTCATCGGTGTTTCGTTTCTAATAGTTAGTATCTCAAATGAGCAGTAAAGAATGACCAACCATCTGACTATCAGATGGGAAAGAGCAGAAGTTGGAAGACTATTTGTCTTGCTCACTTTGTACTTGACTGTGTGTCCATGCATTCCTGGCTACAGTTGCAGATGTTGTTCAAGCATTTAATTGCTTAAAGCCCAATGAGCTGAAACTGCTTGGTTCATGAGACAGCATAATATAAGTATTCTCCTGAGTTCACTACATAATTTTTTAAAGCTTTACTAATGAGATAGAAATAGGCACAGATTTTAAATGTTACCAATGATTATATTAAAAAAGCACAGAAACAGGAGCCTATATTCTGTGCTAGTCCCACGTTCCTCTAGGAACAGTGAAAGGGACTGTGGGCTCTCCAGGAAACTGCTTAATTACCTGGCTGATGACACGCCTGCTCTGGCCTTGTCATAGCCACTATTATAACCTGCACTGGTTGATAAGATCCCAAAAAGGGACAGGCTGGGGTTAAGACTGCCCATTCCTGCATGACTGCCTAATTAGGTCAAGAAATTGGAAGACTGACTTCACAAAAGACTGGAACAGAGTTTCAGAAACACATCTCAAAACCCTTAAAAGACAAGTGTGACACAACTGTGTCACGCTGTTTGTGCAATGCTAAGAAGCACTGGTTGCTGCGTATAGTTTTTAGACCAATATAACTATGGAGTCCATAGCTATGCCCTATACCAGCTCAAGGAGGCCAACTATTACCTCTAATTTCAGATAGGTCTCACCTGTCTTTCTATTCATTTTTTATCACCTTTCATTCCATAAAGTTAAGTGATACCCCTCTTGCTTCTGAACTGATTACTCACTGCTGTGTGATTATTCACTCTTCTAAAGACGAAGATACAATAGAGTTTTTGGGGAGAACTTGGCACACATTGTTTGTGTTAAAGCACATATGAGTTACTGTACAGGATTTTTCACAATCGTAAACTACTGTCAGAAGCAGAAAGAAATAGAGGAAAAGTTGTGATAAAACAAGTTCTTGTTATAGTTGCTTCCTACAGTCACTCATCTATTGATAGGCTTCACGTTCTTCCTCTGAGCTCTGCTTAGTGTCCTAGTTTAACCACATGTGCCTTTCTTCTGGTTAACACAGTGATTTGATTGTGCTAGTGGAATTACTTTACTGTCACAAAAGTCTACAGAGGGAGTGGGAAGTGATAATACTGTGCAGTGAAACCTTGCTTTACATAGTACTCTCCTGTTTCCTTAATGTATTTGCTTTCACTTGTAATACTGTATTGGAAAGACAAATGTCATAATCCATAGATAATTAAGAAGCTGGACTAATTCTTTTATGTCAGTCCTTTCTTAATATGCCCCTAATCAGATTAAACGCTGCAATTTAGAGGTCATTGATGTTGCAGATTGCAGAACTGCAACGGATCTGTTATGGTTCATCACCTTGTAGAAACTGCTGTGATTTTAATGGCCGTTTATAACTTAGAGCATTTTGCAAAGAGTTGGAAGATTGTTTTTTAGAACGTATATTTCAGCGTGATAACATCTGTCGTAATAATCAGCTGCATTAGTTCACTAAGGTTTTGGAGGAGTCACTAAGTCTTAAAGTGTTCTGACAAGATTTTGACTACTGCAGTGTCTGCGTGTATGTGTATATATAGCTGTGTGTGTATACACACAGACAAAACCCATATGCTCTATTACTTACACTTAAAAATGCAAGAACTATTTTCTCAAGAACTTTATGCAAATTAAGAGTCACAATGAGTTGCACTATAAATATTAGTGACTTAACACAAAATCAGTAAAATGATTAAAGAATCCACATGCTTTTTGATCTTTATTTCAAAATCAATTATAATCATAAGTGCTTTAGTATAGTTATTGTCAATAGCCAGTGTGTAGCAAGACTAGCTCAAAATGAGATTCTCTTTTGTAGCCAACCCTGACTATCAAAATATGGTTTGCACCTAATAAAAACATACTTTGATCACAGGCTGATTGTGTGCTGCTACTGGGGTTTTATGAAATACAATCACAAACAATCTCTCAGATTTGTATCAGGAAAAATCTTCCAGTGAAGATAAACAATCTCTAATTACAAAATTGCATCAGCTCATGTGGTCAAGCTTTATTTTTATCTGTGCACAAAATACATTTGAATAATAAATAGCTTTAAAAGAAATTATCATTTAATGATTTTTTAAATTATTCTACCAATTTTTCTTCTTCTTGAATGGAAAAATATGTTCTTGTAACAGAGCATTGGAAGGGGCTGCCCAGGGGGGTTGTGGAGTCTCCTTCTCTGGAGACGTTCAAGACCTATGTGGATATGTTCCTGTGCGACTTGGTCTAGGTGATCCTGCTGTGGCAGGGGGATTGGACTAGATGATCTTTCGAGGTCCCTTCTGACCTGTAATGATTCTATGAAAATACTCTGGATTTGTGAGTGTGTTCTTCTGATGATGCCAGTCAGTTTTGAAAACAAACTGAACTATGATCTTTATGGAAGCTTTGTACTTGGCTTTCACTTATATCAATATCAGCAATTTACACATCACAGGTAGCACCTATTCTCTCTCAAGTCTATTTTAGCAAAAAGAGGTCATCACAAAGTATCTCTATTCTTACTTGGTACCTTCTGCCAAGAGCTGTATTTAATCTTTAACTTAAAGTAATTTGGCTCTCATCTTAAGACATGAGGTCCAATTTATCCTGAGTGAAATTCCTGTTAAATTTTTTACTGTGGGTCCCTTTATTTCCTTGTGTCAGGTTTCAGCCTAAAGCAATTGCTTCTGAAAGTTTATTTTGCATTGTGTCACATGCGTTTGCAGAACTGCTTCCCTCTTTAAATATTGCCAGACAGCTGTTGCAGAATGCATAGAGAACAATACCTCTAAAATGTAGACTCTGCGATTTTTGAAATATCAGTGGACTACTGATGATAGAACAGTAGAAGCGATTAGTTTAGCTCAAAGAATATAATGCTATTCTTCATGTCTCTCAGAGTCACACAAAGTACTGGATCAGAATTTTCCATTATTAGCACTGTAAACCTTATACTGAAGTCTACACCAAATGTCCTTGTGTAATATGCATCAATCTCAGATATTATAATCTCTAAAATAATAGTAATAGGTTGCTCTGGAGAAAAGGGTGACTATTTGGTAAGCTGTGCTCTTAACTGTCATTTTAAAACTTGCAATGTTTTTACTCTTTAAGCTTTGTTCCTAAGCTGTTAAAAGGAAGAGGACAGGTGGAAAAAAAGAGGAATTATTGTGCCTGCATCAAATGCTAGGCTCAGAAAAATCTCTCAGATAATGGTTTGTAAAACGGACCAGCTACAGCGTGTGTACTAATTAAGATATAAATTGTACCATGTGACAGGATAGTTGCTACACCAAAATTATATCTAAATTTTCTTACCAAATACATTCTGCACTACAAATCCAAATTAATATTTAAATGTGGCCTGCTGATTCCCCAGCCAAAATTGCAATTCTATTTCCAGAGCTTTTCACATTCTCATTAAAATGAAAGTCTAACACTGTCATTTTTTTCTTTTGCTTTCTTTCACTTTCATAATTTTCAGAACTGTTTTTGTTTCATTTAGAAGCTGATATTCTACAACAGATTTAGATAGGATATAGATCCCTGGTATCCAATATCCAGTGGATCTTCATTAATGGATCATAACCTGCATGTTATCCATTCCATTAATTTTTCAAGTCCATTCCTCTTATCATTTCTATTCAAAGTAATGAAAGTTGTTCATCTTGCACCAAAGTCCATCTGCAGTTGAGTGTGTATGTAGACATGACACTGGGATGATGTCCTGAGAAGCTTACCCTTACTTACAAGAATTTGATAACTGAATCAAGCAGGTGGCAGACAATGCTCATTGCCTGGTGCTACTTTAGCAGCCCAGCTTGAACAGCACAGGCGTGATTTAGAAAGAAGGAAAGTAAAAGAAACCTTTATGGTAGGAACAACAAAGTAACACTGGTCAGAATTACACTTGGCAATTTCTTTAAAATTAGTAATGAGATTTAACTGTTCAGACTTAGATAACCCAGTGCCAATGGAGGGGCTAGAGATGTTCTGCATGGCTTCCGTCTGTAACTTGTAGCATCAGTGTAGAAGGCTCCAGCCTGGCAGGGTTTTTGGTACTGAGGAGGTGGTTGCTGGTGCAGCCCAGCTATATGAAGATAGAAGAATCCCAGTTCCAGTTACTCACTGACCTATCAAAGTTTGAACCAGTCAGCGCCTCTGCAAATAAATGTATTTGTGGGAGGGAAAGCCCATGGGACAGGTTTTCTCTTTCCTGTTGGTCTGAGGCATTTCTCTTGGGAGAAGCCATGAGGTCATTGGATTGAGCACACTGTGGCAGCCATTTTACCCTGGAATTGTGGTGATAGAGGAGAGTGAACCTCAGTGGAGAAGAGTCCCTGAAAAACCATGGTGGAAGAGAGTCCTGCCTGTAGCCTATGGAGGATGACATGCCAGAGCAGGGGAATGGCCCTGAGAACATAGACCCGGTGATGTATTCTGAAAGAGAGCCAGTCTGGAGTGGTCAAGCAGTGGAATGACCCACAGATTATAGAAAACCCCAAAGCTAGAGAAAGCTAATGGAAGATTTGTTTCCCATGGAAGGACATATGCCATGTTTCCTCAGTGAAAACAACTGTCTCCAAGTATTTTCCCCTGAGGCAAGAAGGTAACCAAGCTGGGCCTAGGCATGCAAGGACCATGTGATTACTCTCTATATGTTTTGATGATGGGTTTTTCATTTGTTTAAATAGGCTTTGCTTTTTTCCTCAATTTGAGCCTTTCTCTTTTTGCCCATGAATCGTGAGTGGCAAGTGAGTCTTCTCTGTTCTTGTTTCAGCTCATTAGCACTTTGCTCACTAGTTAGAGTTTGTCCCAGGCCTGGCCAGTGTGGCCAATCAGTGACAGGGAGTGATGTAGTTAAAAGTGTGAAGAAGGAAAATAACATCTCGGCTGAGTCATGGACATGACCCAAGCAAAGATGTTTTCCTGGCTGTAACTGTGAATGACAAGGATGGTGGTGTTAGAGTGTGTTAACACTCATTCTGAAGATGAAATGTGTCCACCTTCAAAAAAGCTAGAAAGGTTTTCAGTCTCACTCATGTGATATGTGCATTCCTTTGAAATCTCTTGTGAGAGCAGAGTGTGCCAAAGGACTGTTCTGAGCTTGGGATTTTTAACATATTAGTGTGGCTAAACTTTAGTTCAAAGTAGCCTTTGAACCCTGCTAGTTTTCATAGCCAGTGCCCTGGAATAAAGGTGCTGTGGGTCTGTTGCCATGTCCTGCTCAATTCTGACTCCTCAACCCAAACAATCATGTAGGCATTAGAATCTAGATTTATAGGTGCATGCACACACCACTAAGTTGCCTGTCTTGCCTGTATAAAAAAATTAGTAGAATTGACATTTTCACTTCTTATTTTAAAGTATTTTTTGAGAAAGAACAGAGGAGTGAAAAGACTTTTAAACCAAGTAAGTTTATAACAAGTCCATTTAACCTAAAGGTTATATGAAGTACTCCATCTGTAGTATGATAGTTGTCATGGTAACATTTGGTTTGTTATTGATTCCTTGAGTAAATAGCCTCCAAAATCCTGTTGGCAATTTCAGGCTGCAAAATAAACCGTTTTCATCTGAAGTTCATATTGCATGCGTTCATTTATACTGTTTGCTAACTAACAAACTTCCACCTTTTATTTTTGATAATCTATAATTTTGATAATCTATAGAGATTCTGTTATTTATCCAGCTCTCTCTTCCTGTTTGCAGTCTGAGCAGACATTAACATCCAGGAGTAAAATTTGATTCACACCAGAGTGATCACTCTTTATCTTGTTCAAAACAGAAAAGCATGCAATGATTCCAGTAAGTCTGCCGTTACCTTGTGCTCCCTCGGTATAATCCACTATGTGTCCCTGGGTGTTCTGGGATTGGATTAATTGGACTTTGAATTCTGCTGGTGATGAAGATTTTTTCCTTACTGTTCTTTGGTTTCCATAAGCCTCCCTATTACTTTCTTTTTAGTTTGAAGCTGTTGTGGAACTTGCCATCTAACTCTGTTCATGTTTCACGTGTGTTGCGTTCAGCGTGTCCACAGCCTTTACACTTCTGAAAGTTACAACACATTCTTTCTGATTTATTTAAAAGACTTTTCTGAAAAGAATAATGAATGTTAGATATAGCTCCTTCTACTTCTGCTGTTCCACATCTCCAAAAAGGGAGAGGAGGTATTGGAAATTGTTATTATGTTAGTGTTGCTCATGCTTCTGTGGCCAAGAAAATTTCAAGTTTCTGAAGAACATTTGTTCTAAAGGCCGTCTTAAGCCTGCTGTCACTATTACAGCATGTATCAGTTTCTAGGTGAGCAAAATGGGTTAATGTTTTCAACAATATTATTGGAATATTAGCAGGCATAGTTGTTTTGTATTTTTTAAAAAGGTAAAAAAACCCCATTTATTTCTGTTGCCAGTTAATGTCATCAGCAAAATGGTCATTCAACTGGGTTTTGCCAGTGAAATGTCTAGTTGCCATTTATGATTATCTTCATCTTGAATCAGATGATAAGTAATGCAAGCAGTAGCAAGACTTAACAAAACCTTGCTTTACTCTCTAGCTTCCTCTGATAATTCTTGGGTGCAGATCATCACCTCTATAATCCATATAATCATTAAGGACTTGGAGCTTTTTGATTATGTTGTCCTAGCCCTTTCAAGTTGCTTGGGTTTTTCCAAAAAGTTGTTTCTCAAAAGGTATTTTGAATGTCATAAAACTTATTGATCATTATACAGTTTACAAAGAGATTTAACATGTGGCTTGTGGAAGTTTTTCTACACCCTTAAAAGCTGATGTTTTAATATTTTTTACTGAACAAAAATGTACAAACACATTGCTCTATCACATAGTTTAAAATAAAAGTTATAGACCTTACACTAAGTTGAATTAGCACCTTATTAAGTATAAGTGAATACTGCTGTAAATTGTGCCAAAAAGTTCTGCACGTAGACATCTGTATTTTCTGCTCTCTGGTTTCTATCACTGCAACTGCCAGAGTCACAAAGTGCAGACAGTATCTCCAACAATATCATACCTCTGGTCTACATGTGCTGCAGTGTTTGACTTTGTTCCCTTCAGGACAACTTTCTTTGACAAAGCAGACGGCCTGCAGCTTTTACAATCTGGCCACTTTTGGATCTCAGTAGAATGAGAGAATCAGAATGTGAACAACTTATCTACAGGGTCTACTTATCACCAGTGCTTTATTTTTGTATTTTCAGAGCATTGAAGTAAAACCAGCATGTTACATTATCTTTTTAAACAGACATCAAGATACATGTTTTTTTAAAGTTGTTTAGGTTCCTCCTATATCTGGAAAAAAATCTACACAATAAATCTATATCTATCAAATTTGTGGGAGGTTTACTATATAGAAATGCAGACAGATTTTATCCATTTTAATTCCCTTGTCTACCGATTCACTGTAGAAAGCTATTAGAATGGTCAGGCAGAATTAGTCCTTGGTGAACTCATGCTGGCTGTCTCTAGTCACCTCCCAGTGCCTTAGCAGAGCTTCTAGGAGATCTGCTCTACAGTCTTCTCGGGTGCAGAGGTGAGGCTGACAGGTAAGTAGTTCACAGGGTTCTCCTTTCTACCCTTTTTAAAAATGAGTGTAATGTTTCTATTTTAACAGTCATAAGGGACTTCACCTGACTCTCAGGATTTTTCAAATATCCTTTGGTAACCACATTGGTAACTACACCAGCCAATTCCCTCAGGACTCTGGGATGCATTTGTTAGGTTACCTGGAATGAACATAGTACACTCAGGTTCTTCAGCTGGTCACAAACTTGATCTTCTATTACAGTAAGAGGGACTTTGCCCCTCTGGTCTCGATCTTATGGTCCATTAACTCAGGAGGTGTGAAGAGGGAAGTTTCCTCAGTAAAGACAGAGGAAAAAATGATGCTGAGTACCTCAGCCTTCTCCTTGTCTGTTTTTACAAACTTACCGGTGGTGCACATCAGAGGAATGTGATTTTTTTAGCAGTCCTTTTCTGATGGTCATGTCTTTAGAAATCATTGTTATTCTTTACATCCTTTGCCCATTTCAGATTCAGCCACTTCTTGGCCTTCCTCACCCCATTCCTACCCAACCAGACAGTGTTCCTATACTGCTCCCAGGATACCTGTCACTGCTTCCACTGCCTGTGCAGTTCTTTCTTGCCATTTATTTTGACCGGCAGGTCTCAGCTTAGCCATGCTGGTCTCTTCTCTTCCTTGTTGATCTCTTACACCTGGGAATCAACAGATCTTGATGACAGTGCCTCCTGATCTTCCAACTCAGTTCTGCTCCCTTGTCTCTGAGGGCTAACTCCTTGAAGAGCTGGAATTTTGCTTTCTTATAATTCAATGTCCTGACTTTACCCTTCCCCTGACCCATAACCCTTGGTACTGTGAATTCCACCACAGGCCTAGGCTGCCTCCAAGCTTGATGTCACTGATGTTCTCACTTGCATTGGTGACCAACAGATTCAGTATTGCTTCTCCTCTGGTGGGACTATTACCCAGATTAAGAAGTTATTCTCAATGCACTCCAGAAGTTTCCTGGATTACCTACACTTGCAATGCTACCTTTACAGCAGATGTTGGTATGGTTGAAGTCATCTGGCAGGACTAAAGCCTGCCAGTATGATGTTTCCTACAGATGAAGTAGGAAAGCTTCATCAATAGGCTCCCCTTGATTTGTCAGCCCCGTAGTTAAACACCAGCTCTAATGTTCCCTTTGTGGCCTTTGTCTTTATTTCTTACTCACAAGCTTCTGACTAGCTTACGGCTACTCTTCGGGGACCACTCAGACCACTCTTCACACTCCTGTTCTTGAACCTCTGCTCTCCTTCATCACCTGTTTCTTCTGAACAGCCTATAGCCAACTCAGAAACAGGTAAAGCACAACTTTTAGAAATTTAAACTTCTAAAATTTGTAGCTTAGATTTCTTATAATGCCTAGTTTGAGCAAGTAAATCCCAAAGCATAGAATGGCTATGGTTAGAAGGGATCTTAAAGATCATCTATTTTCAACTCTCTGCATAGGCCTGGATACCTTCACTAGATCAGATTACTCAGGGTCCCATTCTACCTGGTCTTGAACATTTCCAGAGATGGGGCAGCCACAACTGCCTTGGGCAACATGTTCCAGCATCTCACCACTCTCACAGGAAAGAATTGTTTCCTAGTGTCCAACCTAAATCTCCCCTCTTCAAGTCTGTAACCCTTTCCCCTGGTCCTCTCACTAAACACCTGTGCCAAAAGCTCTACTCCCCCAGCTTTCTTGTAGGCCTCCTTCAGCTATTGGAAAGTGGCTAGAAGGTCAGTTTGGAACCTCCTCTTCTCCAGATTACAGTCCAAAATTGCTCAGCCTGTCCTCATACGGGAGGTACTCCAACCCTTTGATCATTTGAGTTGGTTTCTTCTACAAAGTATTAAGCTTAAGACAAGTTTTCAGCCTTCTTTCAGAATTAAAGTTCTGACTTAGTTGTCTGATACTCTGTGAGCCCAAAATCAGAAGTGGAATTAATGCTGCATAATGCTGAAGTACAAACTTTTAAAATATGAAGATGAAAAGCTCTTGTTAGGTGAGAAGGATATATATTTTTTAAATCACTGGGTTATGAGTACTCCATTTGTGGCTAAAGTTGTATCCTTCTGAATATGCCTAATACCAGCTTATTTATTTCCCTGCTAGTGTGGAAATGAGTTTTACTAGTACAATTTCACAGTAACAAGAAAGTTGAGAAACCATTTTAGTAATACATGTGATCTGAAAAGGCATAGCTTTTGTCAAGCAAGCTTATGAGAAGAAGAACTTTATACAGAAACTATGCTGAGGCATTTCCTATACATCAAATCAACCTTGTATAGATGTCTTTAGAAAGTATTATTCAGATTCCCTAAGGAATTTAAGCATCTAATGATCCTTATGAACATCAGCAGAAGTGTTTAAGGATCTTTAGCAAGTAAGGTACTTAACTCCCAGTGGTTTTATCTATTTACTCACTTTAGGAGGAAAAAAACCAGCACTGTGAACAGATTTAGCTACTTAGACACTCATTAAAATATTTGCCTTATATAATTGTTTTTCTGAACTACAGACCGATTTATATGGTTTAAGGCCCATATTACAATTATACAATTGTATATGCATTTAATAATTCAACCAAATAAAATATCCAATTCAAATACCTCTAGAAAGAGTCATAAAAGCTAGAAGACTGAAGTCTCTGAAACTTAGAATAAAGTTTTCTATACTATTGAACAGAACAGATCAGTCGGACTATGATACTTCTGTCTCTAGCATGGGGGCTTTGAAAGTAAAAATGTTTTATTTCACAGAGATTTAAGTTGCTTCAATGACACACACATTTATATTTCTTGCAGAGCTCTACTGGAACTGGCGACTGACAGATGAAACAAGTGTCTACATTTTTGTTTTATTACCTGACATAGTAGTCATTCATACTGCTGATCATATAAAAACAGATTATAACTTCTATTAAAGCCTATGCCAAGGTGTTAACCTTTTCCTAGATTATTATTCCCTTCTTTTATTCTTCCAAACACGTTTCTTAACTGTTCAGTTAAAACCCTCATGTTTTGACTGCAGTTACCTAGAATAAAACTGACATTTCCCATAAAGATTGCATTCACATTACATTTCTGAAAAGCTTCTTGAACTTTAAGACTGCCCTCAGCTTTCTGCAATAGATGATTGGCTTCACCTATTTTTCTAATTTTCATTTCAAAGTTTCAAGGCTTCAATTAAAAGTCAGTTTGTTATAGCTTTTTACCAGCCAAAAGCAAACCGGTAACTCATAAAAGATGAGAAGTCAGTCTAGTAAATCTATAAACTGTGCAAAATAAAAAAAAAGAAAGCAAGCTGGTATTAAAGCTGGTACTTTTGTGTTATAGAGGAAACACAAGGCTTTGATAGACATGCAGAAAGAGTTATTGATACTTGCTTCATTGTTAAACTTCACAAGAGCACTATGTAATTTAAAGAGAAGGTTGAATGGAAGGTCAAAATTTGAGTCCATTTTCAACATGCTTTGTTTAAATTTGACACAAATAATTTCTGCCTGTTTGGCTTTCATTCAAAATAGTGAGAATCTAGTCACTACTTTCACATCAAGTCAATTGAATCGGAAAATAAATGTAAAATGATATATATATTAAGTCCTGTTTTGTAAACATCTAAGTATCCAGTCTTCTGGATTTCTTCTCAGTCCTTTTATCTGTAATTTACTCCTCATTCAGACTTTCAGACTACTCTGTATTTTCCACTTTCAATTAACAGAGCTTTTCTTTTCTATTTAACAAGTTAAATTAAACTTCCAATTTTGCAATTTCCTGCAATATATTTTGTTAGAGGTAAGAAAAGCAGTTTACTTGACCAAAAGACTCCAACTGCTAAGAAAATTAGAACTTAACGAAATGTTATGATACTGGCTATAATTCAATAGTTATTTACATAGAGTATAATCAAGCCTGTTCAATATAATTACAGTATTTTTTCTTATATATATATACACTCACAATGATGAATGTTATTGGTACATAAACCTCACTAGCTAGTGGTAATCTACTCTAAATAACACATGGTAATATCTTAAATCCCACAAAGAATTGCACTCAACATTTTTATCTTTCCAAGTGTATGCTGAGAACACAAATTAGCACATGCTCTGAGGCACACTGCATTAACCAAATGGGATCTTGAATAAAAATAATATTATTTAAGTTATAAAATGTTCTACCTGAAAATGTGCAATCTAAATTACTTATTTTTAGCACGTCCAAGAGGACTATGCCATATACCTACTATGCTAATGAATTTCTGTTTAAAACTGAAAGAAAGGCATCTTCACTACTGCTTTTGTAGAGATTGCATATTTATATGTGTGTATATATGTGTTCATATGTGTATCAGTATGGTATTCTCATTCTGATGCACAAGAGTTTATATTCCTTAGAAGCATGGACAAGTAGGGTCTACTTAAGTATTTATCAAAACCAGACAACTGTATCTTAATTTCCATTATGCTTTATGTCAAAGTGAGAGAATGTTATAAATGGCCTAGAAAAAACTCATTGTGAAATAAGTTTCTCACTCAGCAAAGTGCACGTTTACGTGTTCAGTTTATCTGAGATTCCTTCTCTCCTCCATCTCATGTCCTAAGAGAAACTGGAGCACTAACTAGCATGTGATGAAAGAGGAAAGGATCTTTTAGAAGAGCCAAAAATGGAGCACTAACTAGCATGTGATGAAAGAGGAAAGGATCTTTTAGAAGAGCCAAAAATGGCTAAGTCCATATGAAAATGCTTCAATATAAGCTCTGTAGAAGATTCTACAGGACCTCAGGACATGTGAACTATAATAATATTTTTAAGTGAGCCTAAGTCCTTTTATTTAGAGGATAGAATGAACTACAAATAACATTATCTGCAACTTTTCTTTTAAGAAAAACATAATTTGAGGACTTTCTTCCCCATACTACCCATGGGTTTTATTTTCACTGAAAAATAAAAAGTTGGCTTTTTCATCAATTGAAAAGACTCCATCTTCCAGTGCATAGTAATAACGAGAAATAGCACAGGTACAGGGAATTTAACAGCTTTCTAAAATTCGGGTTCTTGTAGTAAGGCATGTAAAGTGAAATAACATGGATGAACTTTCTCATACACCAAAGAGAATAGGGTTAAGCCAAACACCAGGACAGAATGAACAGAATCAGAGACATTTCAAGGCTAAAATAGGGATATCTCAGAAGCTTGATTCAGAACCATTTGAAATCAATGGTATTATTTTTATGAAGCTGTATACATCAGGAAGAAAATATTGTTTCAAAAATGGTCATTACTGAGGAGGAGCATAAAAGGAAATAATAAAATACAAGAAACTTGTAAGATGTATATTTTTTTATCAGGTAGTGACAGGACTAGAGGAAATAGAGCAAAGCTGGAGATGGGGAGATTTAGACTTGATGTGAGAGTGGTGAAAGCCTGGAATGGGTTGTCCAGGGAGGTCGTCCCTGGAGGTGTTTAAGGCCAGGCTGGATGAGGCTCTGGCCATTGTGATCGAGGGTGGGGTGTCCCTGCCCATGGCAGGAGAGTTAGAACTGGATGAACCTGTGGTCCCTTCCAACTCTGACTCATTCTGTAACTTCTTCCCGGTGAGGGTGATGGGGCGCTGCAGGGGGCCGCCTAGGGGGTTTGTGGAGTCTCCTTTTCTGGAGATATTTTAAACCCGCCTAGACCTGGTTGGGGTGCCCTACTGTGGCAGGGGGATTGGACTAGATGATCTTTCGAGGTCCCTTCTGATCCCTGATGATTCTATAATTTAGTGTGTTGAATATATATTCTGTTCTGTGTTTTTCCCATATAGCAATAATACTGAATGCAAACGAGGGTTTAATCTGGTTTTCTGGTTGCCTTTTCTGAGAGTTTGAGCTCTGTTTAGGTCAGCATATGTACAGTAAAATTTTTGCAGCATGTGGCCTTCTAACCTGCCAAATTTCCAGCTGACTATAATTGAATATCTGAGTATCTTTTCCTGAGTCGCTCCACAGATTAATTTCAGCATCATTCTTAACTGCGTATTACTCAAAATATTTCTGGGAAAAGATGCTGACCACTTGAGAAAAGTGGTTTTTTAACTGCTAACAATAATAAGGCAATTTCTGAACCACTGATTACTAAAGAAATAGTTGAGTTTCATCAAATGACACCATATAGTTGCTTCTACATAATTTATTTTAATTTTTCACCAGCGATCTAAGTCATTTTCCAGAAAAAAAAAATTCTTGGATTATAATACATGGCACTTTGCAATGAACCACAGCAATATCTGCATCATAAATAAGTTGCTCATCATAAGTATTATAATTAGATTAGTTTTTTCATTTGTTGTATTCTTGTTCAGGCATGCTGAACCATCTTTAGGACTTTACATTTCTTAGATTGGTTCATGTTGTGTGGTTCCAGTGTTCATTTTAATTTTATCACTCATTTGAGACAGGATAAAAACAGATGAGGGGAAAGTAGCTATGCAGTACATTGATTTCCTGCTTTCCAATTTTTCTCAACCTCTTGAAAGAATTATGAGAGTGTATACATTTGTTATACTTTATTGCAGCCCAGAAATTCTACTCAGCAACCACATTGTTTTTACTGATTTCTACAGATTATTGCTTATTGTTCCTGTACAATTTAAGTTGATTTAAAGATCAAACCTTTAGAGAGGACCAAGACTTGTCTTTAAGCAAGCTAGATGTCATAGCAGGATAGGAAAGGATGGGGAAACTTATATGTACGAACAATTGACTTGGGAAGAACGGATAGCTTGGATACTTATTGTTAGTCAGTCTCTGAAAAGTCAGGCATCAAAATGGGAACAACTTTAGATGAGGATCTTGATTATTTATTCATGATAGATTCAACAACTTCAATGTTTTTCTAAAAATGCTGCTAACACTTTCTTAAAAAAAACCCACCAAACTACTAACAAAACTGAGAAACATGGCATAGATAAATGGAAGATTGGTATTGGAAGCAATTACTGTCACCGGTTAGCATCATGAAATTTATTACTCAGAACATTGTCTGTTGAAAAATATATGGTTTTACCTTTCTTTTGCTTAATCAGGTAGCTGCTATTTGATTCCTTTTTATTGCCATTAGGAAAAAGCAATATGTACAATCATCTTCTGATTTAATCAAGTGTAATGTGCAAAAATACAGAGAAAGCTGAACACAGTAGGAACAAAACTCTTAAACTTAATTGTCTGTTCCACCAGCACACCTCTCATTTTTCCTTCCCCTTCCCTTCTCCCTTCACAGTATCACAGTAGTGATGAGGCTGGAAAAGACCTTAAAGATCATCCAGCCCAACCTAAAACCAACCAAGTAAACCTAAACATCTGACATCTGGATCACACCACTCAGCAGTTCATCCAGACTAACCTTGAACACCTCCAAAGACAGTGACCCAACCACCTCTGTGGGCAGCCCGTTCCAAAACTGGATCACTCTTTCAGTAAAAAACTGAAAAAACCCTTTTCCTAATGTCAAGTCTAAACCTTCCCTGATGGATCTTAAGACTGTGACCCCTTGTCCTGTCTCCAGGGAGAAAAGACCAGCCCCCACCTGACCACAACCACCTTTTAGGTAGTTATAGACAGCGATAAGGTCACCCCTGAGTCTCCTCTTTTCCAGGCTAAACAGACCCAGCTCCATCAGCCTCTCCTTGTAGGGCTTATCTTCTAGGCCCTTTATCATTCTAGTTGCTCTTCTCTGGACTCCTTCCAGCACCTCAACATCCTTCCTAAACTGAGGGGCCCAGAATTGAACGCAGTACTCCCTTTCCCTTCTCCCTTTCCTTCCATTCTCCCTTCCCTTCTCCCTTCCTCCCCTTCTCTTCATGATAGCGGCTTGAGTGGCCAGTCCAAAATTACTCCTCCTCTCTGCTCCTTCCTCCTCACATTCTTCCCTTCATTGTATGTCCTTCTATCAGGTTTCAGTCATCTTGGACAATCCTGCTCTAAATAGGCACTCCATAGGCCATAGTTCCTTCAGGGCACATCCACCCGCTCCACTGTGAGGTCCTCCATGGATGAGTGTGAATGTCTCCTCTGATGTTCTAACCACAGGCTGTACCAGGACCTGGAGCACCACCTCCTTCTCTCACCTTAGTGTTCATACTGTTTTTTTTCCTTTTTCTCCTTGTATAACATTTTCTCCCCTCCCTTAACTATGTTTTCCCAGAAGTGCCACCAGTCTGGCAGAGGGGCTCAGCTGTATCCTGTGGCAGGTCTATTGCAGAGCTGTGTCCATTACAGGGCAGCCCTCGGAATCTGCGCATAAGCCACTCCTGCTGCCAGCATCTGGACGCCAACATCCAATACATCTATACACCATCCCTCTTTTCTTGTAGCATTTGTAAGATTTTAAAAATAGAACTAGCATCCCTGCTTGGAATCTTATATTTATTTGCAAGGCAACAATAACTTATTTTAAAACTGCATCTGATGGACTTTTCTGGAAATGTGCTCTCTGAGTGACTGGTTGGAGGTGTGGGACACACTTCACACATGTCCTGGTTTGGAAATTGTGGTGCTTTTATGCTGAAAAAACATTTCGTTTTGAAGCTGGAGTCTGCTTTCCTAGCTGACCACCTGTGTCAGTGTCTGGACTCTACAGGTGATTGGTGGACAGAGCCTATAAAAGGGAAGGTACTTCCTAATTTGTCTTTCTTCACTGTCTTCTTTGCCTTTCTCCTGCTTCTCTGATACGTCTTGAGAGACAGAGAGCTCCTCTAAGCTCAACTGACCAAGAGTTATGCCCATCTACTCTGCTGCTCTACCTCACGTTACAGGCAGGCCCACTGCTTTCAGTGGTTCCTCACCAACTATGTGACTGTGTTGGGGAGGGAGGCAGGTCCTGGACGCGTTCCACTGCTGTGCACCCCATCAATACAGCTTAACAGGAGATACACTACAGTACTGTCACCTCTCATAAAGGTTTTCAAGGAACAACTTTCGCTTGATTTGGGGTTGAAAGCTGCTACAGTCTACAAAAGCAGGAGGATCCACCTTGTCTCTCAAAGGTGAGGAAGAGGTGTTTCAGATTTAACATAGTATAACTGATTTAGTTGGAAATTCATAATGAAAATCTCCATTTTACAGTGGGATTTTGAAACAGTGTAAATCATTTGTGGAGTCAGAGCTGAAACAAGGGATTACAACTGGATTTTTGAAACCTAAAGCCAGGACCTTTCATCTGTGATCAAGCTTTAATTTTACTCTCTTTTTTTAACAATGATAAAAAAAATGCATTAGTGTTCCAATCGAGAACTAGTATTTTTTGGACTTCACTACCATGGTTATGAAAATCCCTGAAGTTAGGCTCTCTTTAGAGAGTCATTACAATTGAATTTGTGTTTTAGTAGGATAAAGTTCAGTTGTGTTTGTTTCCTGAAGTTTGACCTGGACTTGTTTCTAAATTACAAACATTAAGCAATTTAAAGCTAATGTTGTGTGTATGTGTCAGATGTTAATAATTCTGTTTTATGAATATATATTTACTCCAGAAAATCCTTATGAGGCTGAATTAAAGGCAAATGTAAACATTTGGTTAATTTGTGAACATTTTCAGGCACATATTAGAAGGGAAGAGTAAAATTGGTCATTATGAGTACATAGTGATGAAAAATGGCTACACACAATAAAGGATAATTTCTTTGGTTTCCAGAGCATAATGGAGTATGAATCATATTTAAAATTAATGGCTGAGAAGACAGATCATGATTTGAATGTCATCAGTAGCTATTTTACTCCTCCCTAGAGCAGCAACAAACCTTTTATGAAAGATGAGTTCCTGCAAACAAACCCTTCTAAGTTGAAAGCTCATTTATAACAGAACTTGTGAAAATGTTTTATTTTTCCTTTTTTCAGTGTTTGGAATAGGGGGAGCAGACTGGGAACACCTTCTCACAGTCTAGCAAGTAACACACTGTTATTTGCAAGGTTTTTTTAGTATATATTTTTGGGAAATAAGGTAGACAGCACAAGCTCTCAGGTGGTATGTAGTGCTCCTTTATCCTTTTCTACTTTTCAGATACATTTGAAATTATTTCAGTGATTTCTGGTTTTTCACTTCTGTGCAGTGCTGCATCTCTGAGCCTTCATTTGAAGCACCACGCATATACTGATGCTCAACACCCTTGAAGATTGCTGTCTATCATGTTCCCGCCTCTTGCCAAAGTGCTGTGTCTGTGTTCACACATCAGGCCACTGCAGCAGTCACGCCCATCCTGCCTCACCTTCAATAGCAGTTCAGATGCATGTCTTTTGCCAACCACCCAAACCTTCCCTACGTGCAGCACATATGCCCTAAAGCCTTTGGCCAACACTACAGCAATACCTAATGGGAACAATTATTAAAACATCTCTCTGTTAAACACTTCTTTATCTGCATTACAGTGTTGCAAGTTCAAAAATAGCGTACTTGGCCATGGTGGCTTCTGCTTGTTAGTAGGAAAGGAAAAGGAGAGGGAAAAGGCAATACACAGCATCTGTCTGTGGAAAACAAATTGTGCTTGCCCATAGCATTCCACTTACAAAATAAATAGCCCTCAGAGTATGTGCCAGTATTGATTCTAGTCACTGGAGAAAGAGCACTGTGGAGGGGGACATGCTATTGTTTCTGCTTAAGTGAATCTCTGTTTCTGTGCACACGTGGTAGGCAATAAGTAAAGAAAACCAGCCAACAATAAGTCTTGTTCCAGAACAAGGCATCCTGATGTTTCTGAAAGTCAAAAATATTGAGCAGCGATGAAAGAGGGAATCTAGAGGTTTTTTGCTTCTATGTACGTGTAAAAATTCCTGCTTTTGATTTTCAGCATAAACAATTGTCCTGGACTGAAAGCTGAAGTCTGCTGCTGGAGATCATTCTTTTAGAAAAAGATGAAGTATGCCTTTTGTTTTAAAGGACTGTAGGTAAGACCTTTCCTGACATTCAAACTTTGTGTTTACTGAAGCTGTTACACACTTCCAGTTCACAGGCTGTCCTTAAGCTGTTGGAGTTATTACAGTGCTGTATTACTTTTCATTCTTGCCACCAAATCTCTCACGGCTCATTTGCTGTGCACGATGATGTTCTGTGAGATTGTTTTCATTTTTCAGTAACTTATATCACAGAGTATCCCAGATTTAACCATAACTCTATTTCACTGGCAGTCTCCTCTCTCCAATTCCTTTTGGAATTGCCTCTTGAATGAGGCACTCATAAAGCACGGCCAGTTAGGATCTCAGTTGAAAGGGCCTAACAAATTGTACTGTTTCAAATTGGTATGAAGGCAGGATCTTACAAACTGAGCTAGAGCAGAAGGAGTACTTTTGTGTGTAATGTCTAAAATAATACCCTGAGTTCTGATTTAGGGCATCATGTTTCATGCTGCATTGTCCTATTTATAGTCTTCTAATGTCACAAAAACACTTTGTATGACATTTAGGTCCTCTTATTTTTGGCAATATCTAGAAAGTTGCAGAAGCTGTTCTGCTAAAGGTAGCTAAAATTTTGCTGAAAAATGTTTCCCTTCATGTCATTATGGCATATTGTTTTGCAGGAGCTGAAATGGGTACAGTGAAAGTTAAGGATCCTAATGATCTGTAGCTTGGCAACTACAACAGTGGCATGAGATTCGGAAGGCACACAAGTGCTCAAGTTCTGGCTATGGCAAAAATATTTCTGGGGAGATAGACAGAGACATAGATAGACAGAGATATAGATACACATGTAAATACTTACATAAATATGTTATAAAAGAACAAAACCAACACAGTAAAATCACCTCTGCATGCTGCTTTTGTACATCCTAGGGCACAGTATCCTAAACAATACATGGATTCTGTCCTTTTAATGAATACATTCTAAAACAAACAATACATTTAAACGCACACGCACACAATGTTTTGCATAATTTCCTTACTGCAAAGAGACATGATAAGCTTACTTCTTATTTCAATGTGACGAAAATCTAAATGTTAAAATACTGTATTTTAAAAAAGTCATCACTGTCTCTTCATCAGTTATAGTGGGCCATTATCCACTTGCTCTTCAGTCTAGGCTTTTGAACTATGTACAGTCACTCTCTGCTCCTGATGAATCATAGAATCATAAGGGATTGGAAGGGACCTTGAACAATCATCTAGTCCAATCCCCCTGCCACAGCAGGATCACCTAAACCAAGTTGCACAAGAACACGTCCAGGCGGGTCTTGAACGTCTCTAGAGAAGGAGACTCCACCATCCCCCTGGGCAGCCTGTTCCAATGATCCGATAATCCTCAGTTATCAATGCACAAGGTCTACCAGAATGTAGTTCTCCCTTTCATATATGGAAGACTGCAAGGGTTGGTAATTATGGGAAGTTTGTGGGGACAGGTATAAATGGAAGGCATCCTCTGAAAATAGCTGTCTCCAGGTATTTATCTGTTGCATTTCTCCTTTTCTATAAGACATACGTGGTACGGTACTGAACTATGGTAGGAGTGGGTCTGAAGATTTCAAAAGCAGCCTAAATGAAATATGAACAGCTAGTTTCCACACTCATAGGAAAACATTAGAAAAACGTTACACAGAAGCAATAATTTGAAATCCCAAACACGTTTTTTTTCCCATTAACGATATTTTAAAATGCAGAAAGCACATTTGTGAATCATAAAGGATGGTCAGGGTTAGCTAATGAGGCTATAGGTACAATTGCTGCATGCTTGGTCTGTCTTGGAACCTAATGCTAATTTGTCCATATTATTGCGTGGGTGTTGAGTCTGCTCAAGCTCCTAATCAATAGATATATAGTCATTTGGTGTTTATGCCTCTCTCTTAAAAAGCTGGAACGAAGTGCTCAGGATATAGTTTGCTAGGTTCATACAGAACATTTCTCTCGCAAAACCTGAGCAAACTAATTGCTGGCATTAACACAGGAGTCATATGAGCTGTGATACTGGTTCAGATAATGAAAACTGCCTCTGGCCATCACTTTATCACCTACAGGGTCAGCTAAGAATTTATTCAACCCTGAGCTGCATTTCATAATTAGCTATGTAACTAAAAGATACTAGCTTCAGTTATCCTTCATCAATTGTAAAAGAGTCTAAGTGCATGTGAAGAAAGAATGGTGGGGATCCACTGTCAAAGTGGGTTGGAAAACATAAACACCCATCATTTTCAGTTATAAATGCATGGATTTTTGAGACTTAGAGGAAATAGCACGAACTGCCAAATGATATGAAAATGCACAATCATACTGAACCAGTTGGGGCAGTGCTTTGCTGAATGTAGTTTTGTTTTGGTGACGTGACTGTCTTGCAGAAGGATGGGATTTTCTCACCTTTACTTCAGCACTGGCGTGTCACATTAACTAAAGTCCCCCAACTGCATCATGCCAACTAGTCACAAATTCATGAATTCCTGAAGCTTGGCAGTATGATAATCTTTAAGTTATTTGCTAAAAACTGAACTCAACACAAGATATAGCCACAGTTTATCCAGCCTGTGATTGGATGTATAGTTGAGAACTGAATTTGGGGTTCCAGTTTTCTGGATTGTAGCATATGCAGCAAAACATTGAGCAAGGTTGTCCAATCTCAATTGTGAATGGTGGCCTACTGCTTAGCAAGGCCCATGAGTGTCTTTCATGACAGAGGAGGAGGATAGTTGTTGAGTAATTGACTGTAGCTTATGAGCTGACTAAAGGTGCTCGTGCCATTTATAACAGCTTAAACCAAATGGTTAAGCTATTCCAAATGTTTTTCTTAACTAAAAAAACCCCAAACAAATGAATAACAACCCTTCCAAACCTTCAGCAACAGTAACAAAGCATACACAGAAATCATAAATAAAAAGTTTACTTCATTTAAATTGTATTTTTTCAAATGATTTCTGGTTCCAAAATAATTCTGCGAGTAAAATTTGATAGTAGATTAAAAGTAGATTTAAATTATTCATTATGATAGTGAAAAGAAGTAGCTTTTTCTTTTGCCCCAGCTTCCTGAAGTGGCTGTTGCCAATAATTTCTAATATACTGATTTGGAAAGCATTCATTCACCCTGTTTTTAATCTGGCTGTTTTTAAGCTAGCTATGTATTACTGCTCTGAAAGGGTTCACTCAAACTACACAGTTATTTTGCTATAAATGCCTTGAGAATATTGTAAATTTTAAAATAAGTCTGGGTTCGATCTTACAAGACTTTAAAAATTCCAACAGAAATAATGCTAGAACTTTCTAGAATTTAATATTGTTTTCAAAATATTTATTAGTAACAAAGATTCAAGGAAAAGACTGCAGCAACAGCATAACCTGGCAGATTGAAATGTCAGTCTTTTCTGCTTATTGTGGTAGGAGGCAAGGGAAATGCATCCAAAGGCCTCTCTAAGGGCTAGTCATATGGGTAGGACCCGAGCCATAACTGCTAGGATCTTGCCAACTATAGATGATGGGCTTTTTTACATTCATACTGGACTCTCCCAGTATTAGCGGCAACATCCCACTATGGTTCATAACTAGGAAAACTGCATTCAGCAGTTGACTGACTTGGCAGGGGGCAGTAGCCTGCTCTCCTTCCCTTACTGGGAGGACAAGGACACAGCATTTCTATATATGCTCAAGGATTTTTTGTAAGCTGGAGCTGACACACCCAGGGGCTGCAACATGAATGTAAACTCAAAACCAGTTGATAAGTCAGGAAAAAAACCTGGATAAAAAAAAAAGTCTGTCTGCTGCAGCTCTGTCCTGCTGTCTGCATGCTGTCAGACCTCATGAGAATTTGGGATTAAATTTACTGCCTGAAGTTTTGCAAGTAATTGGAGGGTATCAGGCAGTTTTACAATTGTGGCTGCTGCACAGAAATATTAAACAATCCTTTTTCCCTTGTACTTTTGACCTGAGAGACAGGAAACTCCCTGTTCTGAGAATTAAAGTAGCAATGAAGTTTAGGTTAGAAATGTGAGAAATGGAGAACTCCTGACAAGACAATTGCTGGGTTAAGTACTTGTTCAAAACCACCTTGTGAGCAAGCACCACCTGGAGCAAGGGGCAGATATAAGCGTCTTTGTTTAAGAAGTCATTTATAAATAATAATAATAATGATAGTTTTTTCTGCAGGTAACAATATTCATGGGAGTAGCTATGGTAGGTAGTTCAGCCTGTATCTATGTGACACGTGAAGCTTTGCATGGACGTCTGCAACAGATCTTTCATAATCATTTTATATAATAAATCCATTCCTGTGCAACTTGGTCTAGGTGATCCTGCTGTGGCAGGGGGATTGGACTAGATGATCTTTTGAGGTCCCTTCTGATCCCTAATGATTCTGTGATTCTATGATCCAGAATAACTGCTAATGATTAATAGGCAACATTAAGAATGTCAGGCCTAAGAACTTCAGACAACCCCACAGCCTAGACAAAGTACAGACAGGTGCTTTAAACAAGCTGCAAGGAAGATTCCAGAATTAGGCAAGGCAGGGAAGTGACCTTTCATTGTGACCGGGGCTAAAATTGTCCTGATACACCTCAACACCACACATGTGCAAATTAGATTGATCCATTGACTACAGGTAGGCAATCTTCATTTCCATCTGGTGCTTTCAAATTTAAGTTAGGCGTTCAGAATCTGAGTTGCATACGATTATCAGTCATCTTCTAAATTTTATAGAGAAAGTGGTGTTTGTATGAGAATAGTCATTTTATATATAAGAAGAGTCATTTTGTTTTCACAACACTAATTTGTTGTGAATGATTAATGAAATGGTAATTGGTTTTGTTGCTGAAAGTTACAGGGCTTGATGCACAAAATGACTGCTATTCATTCAATATTTACAGACCAAGAAAAAAAGCACATATGAAAAACAATTTATACTTGATCCTCAAAAACTTTTAAAGCTTCATCTAAGTTTGTTCAAAGTGAATATATAAATATAAAATAGGGCAGTAATCTATGTATATTCAGGCAGAAACAGACTAAGATTTAGAGCCTCTTAGGATAAAAAATAATTAATGAAAAAGACTCCTTAATTAAAACTTAACATTAAGTTCTGCACTTTTAAAAAGGTCCAGCCAATTCAGCGCAATTTATTTCCAGATGGAAGGCATGCATAAGAAAGATTATGCTCACAGAAAAAAGAAAGAACGTTAGTGAGGCTAAGGCAAGCATTACTAAAGCAACCATTAGTGCATTTATAGGGCTTTCATAGGGGAAGATCTATGAAAAGAGTGATTTAAAGAAGCAGCCCACCAAAGAAACTTCTATGTTAGATTTTGAATATATGGATATATTTTATCCTGTCAGGAACTCTGATTCAGTTTCAAAGACATTTTGCACTCTGTACAGTTCAAACACATGAATAAATATAATTGTGTTTTGTATTGCTTATTGAAAGAAGCTGATTAGCTTAATACTTGTAGTGTGAGCTAACATACCAAGAAAGGACAATGTTATATGTTCTTCAGTCAGCATGAGGAAGCAGGATTTATCACAGTCTAGAAATTAGGCCCTGGTAATTCTCTTAGGTAGAATTTAATTTAGATTTAATTAGAGATGGACTGGAGTCAAGATACATGTCTTCAATAAGCTGTGGTTAATACTAAAGGGGGTAAAAGTTACCTTTGTTTTATTGGACCTCCCATTTGATTGTGACCTATGAAAATTTGACTTTCAGATTAGCTAGCTATGGCCACCATGAACAGAATTAGAGCCTCTAGCAGCAGGGTAACAGATACTAACATGGAAGTGAGAAACAGGTGCTGGTGGTCTATCAGTGTCCACACCACTTGTAAAAATACTGCATTTGGTTTTATTTCTCACAACCAGGGAGTGAAACTGCAGGTAAATAATAGCCTGATTGCTCACAGCCATTGCAAAATACTTCTCTTCTTTGGACCAGTTACTCCCAGACTCTCCAGCTAATGTCACAGTGCTTCTGGCCATGATGCTTTCAGTAAAGGGTACCACCTGGCCACAGCTCCTCTCTGTGTCAACCCTGCACACTATTTAACTAGCAACACTGAAAATTTTTCATAAGGAAATCAAGATCCAGTTTTTTATTCAGCTCAAAGAGTGAGCCTGCAGTGGGAAACACACAGCAGAACCTCCAAGTATCTCTGACACATCGACTTTCACACCCAGACTCCCAACTCACCTATTTTTTGCAAAGAAAAGTGATAACACTAAGAATATTGTTGTGAGGAGGTCACAAGATTTGGAAGAGTTTGGTATCATCACTACTTTGTCTTGGCAGAGGCTAAATAAAATAAATGTTGGGTTCCTAGCCAAGAAATAGAGATACAACTTAGGTTGGCACCATTTGGAGGATAAAATGAAGCTATAAATGTTCCATCGCGATTGCTCCTCCTGGGTCCTTCCACCATTCTCTAAGCTTCCTCTTGCCTTCTCCTAAATGTCATGAAATAAATGTCAAAGAAGTAAAGTATACGAACAACTCTTCCTGACCGTGATTAAACACAAACACAGCCAATTAAAAATATAAGCTTTCACCCACTTAGCCTTCCCAAGGTATTGTGTGTCTTGTGGTGGAAATATACTTAGAAAGAACACTTTAAAATGTCTCTTTGTGAAGAGGTTATTCGTGCTTCATCTTAACAGACCTTGGAAAGATAAAAGTAAGGAAAGCTTGCAGTGCAAGTTATCAAGAAATCACATTTTTCAGGAACAAGAATTTTCCAGGAAGCACAACTAGTTCTAGTTCAAATCCAGGCTAACATTCATTAATCTATGAACTTTAAGGAAATTGAGGTTTCCTTGTGAACTTCATGGATTGCCTTTTATACCTGTTGTAGAATTTAAACTAAAATCTAAACCTGGGTGCAATTTTAGAATTTAGAACATGCCTGAACAAGAACTGATGATTACAATCCCAGTTCTAGTATACTTGTCAGAAAAATAAATCTGAAGGAGTTGCATCATCCATAACATATCTTTAAGATTCATAAACTTCAGGTGAGTGCAGATGTTCTTAAGATAGCTTTAAAGCCAGTAATTCTAGAAATTAAGCTTCAGGAGCTCAACAGTAGCTAGCACTGTTTATCAAAACGGATGGTAAGGGAAGTGTTGCACCATGCTGATCTTCATGACACATTTAGCAGTCAGACAGCAGTAGCCACATGCAGTAATTTAAAGCTATCTTGAGTATGCAACACGGTGCTCATGCACATGTATTTGCTGTGGGTTTTTACTGATGCCCTTGGTTAGCTGCTTTTTTCTGTTTTAAGGCTACTAGCAGAAAGCATTTTCTTGTACTTTGCAGAACAAAATGAGAGTGGTAACATCTTCTGACAGTAGTCAGAGAGCAGAAGGAAAAATTATTTAAATTCCAGTGAGGATTCAGGGTACACTTTGATTTACTTGATTTTGTTAAGAACAAGATGGATTAACACAGGTTGGGCTGCCAGTGGCTTGAGAGCTGTGTGCACTTAACAAGCGATCTGTGAATACTTACCATGCCATGGCTCCACCAAGGTTGTATTGCCTATGGGAAGGCTAGCTAAGTAGTGTAGGTAATCTGAGCCCCAGGAACTGTGGAAATGAGATTATCCCAATCCAGTTCACTTTATGTTCAGGGGAAGAGGTGAGGCCCATTTTCTATGTGTAAATCATTTTAAGAACTCCTTTTCGACTTGTAGTACATATGGCAAATGCATTTACTTTTGGCACAGAGCTGTTAGGATCAATAAAGATTTGTGAAGACTTTTTCTTACTGTTTCCATGCCAGCTACTTTCTATAAAATATTTTTCTATCAGAAGAAAACAAACAAAAATTGTCTTTGAAATCTCATTTGAGATCAAGGACCTGAGCTAGGGCTTGTATGGATCTAAGAGCATAGGAAGATAAGACTGGTACTGAAATATCCAGCTCAGCATTTTTATTCATACTTGTGTTCATGCTTCTCTCCCTGCTAGAACACCCTTATTTATCTCTTACCTTGAGACAAATCTATTGTGCTATTCTTAGAGATATTTTTCAAAGGAGCTGAAGCATCTACTTGGGATGATGGCTCCTGGTAAAAAGATTCTTTTGTTCACTTGGTTAAACGCAAAACACCATCTGTTTCTTCCTAATAGGTTTTTCTCCTAGGTAAATGTCTTTTAACAATTGGAATTATAATCAAATTATATTCTGCTGTTCAGACCTTGCAAAGAAAGAACTAAGATTCTCAGCCTTATGCCTTTGTATTTTATCCTGTTTGAAATGTTAGATAAAATGAAAATGCAGTACTGTGCCTATTGCTCTCAAGAGTACATGAAGAATATGTACATACATATTTATTATATGTACTTATTAAAATACTATAATCTGTATAATACATATATCATGATTGCAGATGTTCCAATGATATCAAGCGAGTAACATAGACGGTAACAAGGTTTTTAAGTCAATTTAGCCATTGTTTTGCTTGAAGGGAAAGATCATATACCTTGGTGATTTTTTTCAACAGTGAATGTTAGCTCTTCTGTTATACTCTCACAGTTATTATTGAGGCTACTATCGTCAATAAAGCTTTCTGACATTTTTGTGGGATGGATATTGTGTATCTCCATGACAGTGGTACCTGGACAGCTATGTATACAGCAATTCATGTTGTTTATTACATAGAAAGGCAGAAAAGAACAAAACTTTAGGTAAGAGTTAACCTTATTAAATATTTACTGTTTCAGCTCCGGAGTTAGGAAAGGTAAGCTCTGAGTCATTACCTTTTATTTTTAGTATCCAATCTACTTGGAAATTAATGGAATGCAATAACCTTTGAATCCCTTTAGAAAATGTGAGTTACATAAAGTATTTATTTGAAAAGCATCATGAGATAATGCAAAGTGTATTGGGTTTGTGTGGTAAGGTTTTGGCAGTGGGAGGGCTACAAGTTTGGCTACTGTGAGAAGCTGTTAGAACCTTCCCTTATGTCAGACATAGCCAGTACCAGCTGGTTCCAAGATGGACCTGCTGCTGGCCAAGACCGAACCCATCTTTGACTGTGGTAGTGCCTCTGCAATAACATATTTAGGAATGAGGAAAACACAAACCAACCAGCACTTGTAGCCTGGAGATAAGAGTGAGAATATATGAGAGAAACAACTCTGCAGACATCACAATCAGTGAAGAAAAAGGAGGAGCAGGAGTTGCTTCAAGAGCTGAAGCAGATTCCCCTGCAGTGTCTAGCTGAGGATGTTCCTGCTCACTGCAGGGACAGTTATACTAGATATTCACAATTCTATGACTCTATGAAGATCACATTGGGACAGGATGAACCCTGCAGCCCAGGAAGTTTAATGGTAGAGCAGATATCCACCTGAAGCCCAAGGAGAAATCCACACTGGATAAGGTTTGCTGGCAGCACTTGTGACCCTGTGGAAGAGACACACAGAGTTCTTCAAGAAGTGTAGCCTGTGGGAAAGACTCATGTTGGAGAAGTTTGTGGAGGATTATCTCCTATGGCAGGGACTCCATGCTGGAGCAAGGGAAGAGTATACTGAGTGCTCTTCCTGAGGAATGCCAGGGGTTAAGCCTTGGGCAGCCACTAGATTAAGGACAGATGCTCTCTATTAGCCCCTCTCCCTTCACAAAGTGGAAGAGAAAGTGAGTACGAGAGAGAGACTTATGGATTAGAAAACTAAAATGGCCTTAATGAAAAAAATAAAATGAAATAATATACAAAATTAATAATGAACCCAGCCCTCATGATGGCAATTGTGTNAGTTCTTCAAGAAGTGTAGCCTGTGGGAAAGACTCATGTTGGAGAAGTTTGTGGAGGATTATCTCCTATGGCAGGGACTCCATGCTGGAGCAAGGGAAGAGTATACTGAGTGCTCTTCCTGAGGAATGCCAGGGGTTAAGCCTTGGGCAGCCACTAGATTAAGGACAGATGCTCTCTATTAGCCCCTCTCCCTTCACAAAGTGGAAGAGAAAGTGAGTACGAGAGAGAGACTTATGGATTAGAAAACTAAAATGGCCTTAATGAAAAAAATAAAATGAAATAATATACAAAATTAATAATGAACCCAGCCCTCATGATGGCAATTGTGTCACTGTCACCACTGATACTGTGGGCTTACGCTGAGGAAGTCCCAGACTGGACTCAATGGCAGATGGGTACCAGATACAGAAGTTGGATTCTGGAATTGGTTTCAGGAACAAAGGCAGAACAGATAGTGACTTTCTCAGATGCCAGCCATTGATGAAGAGACTTGACTTTTGTGGTCCCTCAGCTTTATGCCAAATACAGAATGGAATACCTTGATGGTAAGTTTAGTGTTTTGTTGTCTCTTCCCTGCAGGTACCACTTCTCACTTACTGCACACCAGCATGGACTAGAAGATTTAGCAGGGACCTTGGTCTTCCAAGGAATAAATATATACAAGAATAGGAGCAAGTATAAGTAAGGGCCTGTCTGCATTCCAGTCCTTTGCAGTAAATATAAAGTGTTACTACTTGTAGAAGCAGACACTGCACAGAGGTTTTCTGAAGTTATGGAAACTGCAGTTATTTAGAAGAGACTGAGCTGAAAAGTATAATCATTGACAAGAATTAGTTCTTTTCCAACACAAACCAGGACATGGAGAAAAGAGAGGCATAAATTGATCGCATGCTCCATACTCTGCCTCTGCTGGAGAGGAAGGTAGAGAAAATTGTGAGTAAAGTAGAGTCTGAGAAGAAGGAAGTGGTGGAGAGCAAAGGTGTTTTAAGATTTAATTGTATTTCTCATTACCCTATTTTTATTTGATTGGTAAAAAATTGAACTAATTTTCCCCAAGTCTGGTTTCTCCATGATGGTAAATGGTGAATGATCTTTTCCTGTTCTTATCTCAACACATGAGCCTTTTGTTACACTTTCTCTCCTGTGTCCAGTTAAGAAGGGAAATGGTAAGAGTGACTTTGGTGGGCAGTAGGTGTCCAGTCAAGGCCAACTCACCCACCACAGAGAGGTTGGTTGGAAATTCTAAGGCACCTTCTTCTCACAATACCGATTTTGACTCTGCTTTTTCCATAATTAAAATTAAAACTCTGGAGATAAGAATATGAATTGATTTTTTGAAATTGTTTTCTGTTATGTTAATTTAAAATGATCAGCTAACACAGCAGTAATGATCACAGAGGATTGTGCTTTTGAAACAAAGATAACATATCACTGATCTGATGCTGCAATCATAAGCTTCAAACTACATCAGAGACTTTTAAAGCCATAAGGGAATGTTTTGATCATCTAGCCTGACTTCTTGCACATAAGAAGCAAAGAGAATTTTACCCATAGTCTCTGCAAAACTGTGTTTCTGTACAAACACAAACACTTTGTAAGGTCTTCTGAAAGTGAAAATATGGCTTTCTGCAACAGGCTCTATGTTCACTTTTAACTTCTTTGAAAAGCACACCAGAGTATTTAATTTCATTATACACTCTGACTTAGGGTATTTATTAAAATCATGAGTGCATTCTGGGAGTGAATCAAAGAGATGAGTTATCAGTGAACACTTTAAGTAAGAAAACTGAGCCAAGAAACAATAAGATACTAATAACATTAAATGAAGTATCATTGACCCAGTTCAGTTTTAAAAAGAAATAAGAAAATAAATAGAAATAATTGTAAAGGAATAATTCTAGAAATAGAAATAAGCACAAAGTAAGGCAAATGGCTAAAGTCTTAATAGAGTGAAACACTAAAGCATGTTTTTGGCTCTCATGATGTTAGAAGTTCAATCAAAGGCAACGAGACTGTTGAAGATTAGCACATGCATGCCTCTAAGTGCTTTAGTAGATTGAAATCCAAGTTCTTAGAGAAAACCATTAATTTCTTTTAGTGAGGAGGTAGTACAGAGTTTATAAGAAGTTCAGTAAAATAAATTACAGACCAGAAAGAACTATATGAAAACTGATTTTCAATGGTCAAGATGGCTTTACCTATGAAGCAGCCACAAATGAGGTTTCTAGTGCACAGTGTAATGCACCTTGGAAAACACAAGATGCTAATTGCTCCACAAAACATGCAAGCTAAGAACACATTATTTTCATGCAAACAATCTTCTGTCATTTTATTGTCTTTCTTATTACTTCATCTGTTCTATTCTTGACATATAGTCAAAGTTGTTTTTTCCCAAATGCAGAAACCCTGGGTTTGCATTTCTGAGCAGCCAAAATGACCACTGAAGACAACAGGGCACTCGCAAAAAGTTGCAGCAACCCTGCAGGTGAGATAAACCACATTATCATTTTAAAGACTGAAGTGATGTTTTCGTTTTTTTGCAGAAGCCGGAGTACATAATTGAACACAGTTGCCACACAATTAAGGTTGTGAAGCCCCTAGGTGTCTTAAATTGTAGTGTGATACATTATTTCTCAGGCTTCAGAACACATAATCACATCTATGGCCATCCATGTTTTGCTCTTTCACTAGAGAACATTAACTCTCTCTCTAAACCCTCTAGTTAATGCAGCTACTACATTTACTAGTTCTGTAGATGATGCCTTAACAATTTTGATGTGAAAGGACTAGAGTTGAACAGAAGACCAAGCCAATGAAGTGCCAATAAAACACAGACACTTAAGCATTCATTTAGAAAGACACTTTATTTTCTGCTGTTAATGAATAATGAACCTAATATAAAATTCTGACAGGTAGAAACCTATTGAATAATTCTGATTCTGAAATCTGTGCGTGTCTCACAAGCAATAAATTTAATGATGTTACTTTTATGTAAGAAATAACTTTCAGAAAGTCAGCATAAAGATGAAAGTGTAATCATATGGCTAACATTTGAGGTATTTTGAAGGTAAGTTCACACATTTCCTGTGGGTGTCTGCATGTGCATGGATTAAGAAAAAGAAATGACCTTCAGTTAGAAACTTGGCAACTCTTTTAAATTCTATTTCTAAATTTAACTTTGTCATGTATTCTTATTAAGAATATAATTCATTGGCTGGGAGTCTGGTCTGAAATACTAGTATCTGTCATAAATGCTGGACAATTTTTCAATGTATCTGCTTTCAGACATTGGCACAGTATCAGCTTCAATGACTAGGTCCAATTCAGGCGTTGGCAAATGACACCATGGGCTCTAATGGCAGATCTGTAAATCTGCTGATGAAGCATGCCACTGCAGTTCAAAAGATTTACCAATATTTTGATTTTCTGTCCCATTTAGAAGCAGAGTCAGAAATATCTTGGGAACTTTACCTAAATCAGAAGAAAACATTGACACACTTACATGTGGATGGCCTTAATTAGCTATTAAAATGCTGTTCTGAATGTCTTTGTTTTACCAGATAGGGAAGAATTGTTCTGCAGGGGAAGCAAGTACAATCACAATTATATTTTTCCTCAGAAATAACTGCCTATAAACAGAGCAGGTTTTTGACATTGGAAGCTAATTATTGCCCACTTCTGCATGTTGTGATGTTACTTGTTAAAGATTCACTTGTCATACACAGCACATGTCAGTCTTTTAGGAGATGAACACAGGCACAGTCTATCTAAACCAGACAAAGGAGATCAAATCCAAAATTCCTTCCAAATTTAAAACCAGCTTTAAAATGGAGGAATTTAACCAAAAGCTCAATAGATTGAGGACCAGAGCTGCTACTGCATTTTAGAGCTGAAGACTCAATTTCCAGTGTTTTCCAATTTCCAGGAACTACAATTTCCAAACAGTAGCTGCAGCAGCAGTAAAGAATTGTGCATGTGGTACAGAAACTGTAAATTGAAAATCTGCTAGGTTGGAGAGGCAAAAAAAAATCTTACAGTGGTGGAACATCTTACTAATTTCTTCCTATTCCAGCCCCTGCCACTTCCTCACCTCTGTGTTGCCCTCTGAAGACCTGCATGACCCCTTCTTTCTTTCCTCACCTTCTACCTCCATAAACACAGCCATCAATATGAGAGTTCCACAGGTTCTCCAGACAGTGTGTTTTAGCCCTTACATTAAAAACAGGAAGTAGACACAGAAACTTCCCATGTTAGAAACATACCAGGAACCAGTTCTGATTCATCATCAAGGAGCAGGTTGACAAAGCACATGGGCATATGAGTGAAGTGGGTAAAACTCATCTGAGAAGTCATTACTTGTTTCTAAGGGGAGGAAGGTTGGATTTGATAACATGGATCACTTTTTTTTTCTGCGACTGCAGTGCAGAAGTTTCTATGTGCTAATCTTGGCACCGACAATGAAATTGATGTGTGGCCTTTAGGTAAGTCATTTAATCAATGTGTTTGTAAAATGGGGAGAATAATATTTACTTGCATGCCTGGAAAGTATGCGCTAAGAACAGGCTAGTTAATGCTGTAGAATTCTATTTACTAATAATTGCATTATTATAGTGCAGACTTAAAAACCTCCTTGACTCATAATTGAAATAGCTGAAGAACCAAATAGAAGCCTAAAATGTAGAGGTGGCCAAGGTCTCAGCTGAAGTGGAGACAGTTAATCCCCCTGCTTTTCACAGAGCTAATTATGCTTTAACTGAGGTAGTAAATATAAAAAGAATATATATATATATATATATATTCTGCTCTTACTCAGAAACAGAATGAAGAGAAATATTGTGGGATTCATACCTGATTCCTGTACAATGTGCCACTGGTAACAGGTCAAGGAATTAAAAATGTTCAAACCTCTGTTCTGGGATGGAGGTTCACTTAGGTGTCCTGGAAGCACGAAGAGAACCACAGATAAGATAGAATTATATGAGTCATTAGCATTTTCAACCCAATTAACATGCTTGCTCTTAAGGATTAAATGAAGTCTGTAACATTCCCTTAGGTATGACAAGGAAAAAAATAAAAAAAACCCTGTAATTCTGCAGAGGAACATGAAGTAGATTAGGAAATGGAGTACCATGAACTGGCCTATCTGTGAGTTGTGTTTTGAGAACTCTTATGAGGCGTCTGACTGACACTCCTTCTTCCACAGATGTTTGAGAAGGGAGAAACATGAACTGCTTGCCTGGGGTGGCTAAAGAATCAGATCCTCCAAAAAATTGTCATTTTTGCCATCTGTCATGTTACCAAGAATCAGGCCATTAAATAAAATCATCTTTATTTAATGTAGTAGTTAGACAGCTGTAGGTTTCTCTAACAACTGTAGTAAAGGCTCATAATCATAGAATCATTAGGTATCAGAATGGACCTCGAAAGATTATCTAGTCCAATCCCCCTGCTACAGCAGGATCACCGAGACCACAGGAACACACCCAGGTGGGTCTTGAATGTCTCCAGAGAAGGGGTCTCCACAACCTCCCTGGGCAGCCTGTTCCAATACTCCATTACCCTCACTGTGAAGAAGTTCCTTCTGATATTTATATGGAACCTCCTATGATGTAATCCATCCTTACGCTGAATGAAAGCTAACCAGCACAGTAAGTGCTATCTGCAGCATGAATATTAGAGGTACCTCAGTTTAACTACTTGGTATTTGCATGATGAATTTGCTTTAAATCAATCATGGTATCAAGGAAACAGGGAATCTGACTGTGATTAGTGACATTTCCAAGAATTATATGAGGAATGACCTATTTTGCCTGTCTCCAGGTTATAGGTCTGCTTTCCCATTTTTAAGTTTACATTCAAAATTCAGGGCAGACCTGCCCAAGTATGAGATAGGTGTCTAGCAGCTCCAGACCAGCAGTGAAGGACATTACGATGGGTTTGAAGAACAGAAACCATCATACTGGCAGTACTGTTGGGCACACTAGCAGCAAGCTTACTTCATGTATTGGAGTGGATAAGCTTTACAGCAAGTTACAGATGGCAAAACAATTTGCCATTTTTCTGTAAAACAGTTTCAGGAGGGGCCTACTACCTGGAGAAAAGTGTCACGCAGAGAATTGTCCTTTGGCTTAGTGCGTTAATGAGGCTAGAAACAAATGAGATGCTTCTCTGGGGCTCAAAAAGAAAACAGTAGTTGTAGGAAACTCAAACTAGAAAGAAACAAACATACTGAAATGCAAAAATAAGGACTATGGGATGCTGTTAAGCTCCTTAGGTTTAAAGAAGAGGGTCTCAGGGGAGTTCTGCTATGGTAATATGTGGGCAGAGCACTGTCACTTGGAAAGACTGAACTGAAGAGATTGAGTAGAGCAAGGTTCCTGTCCCATGGGAGACAATTCTACTGGATATAAAGGCAGTGCTACCTGCTGGTCAGTGAATAATTAAAAGCACTTCTGGGATATTTGGTCAAACTGGTAAAGGAACACGCTCAGTAATTTGCTGTTCCTTTCAGGTTTTGATGATCATGTCCTCGTGGAAACATTATGTTTTAAATGACTGAGAAAAATCGCTCAAAACAGCATTTAAACCAGCCATGCCAAAACCCTAAGCATCCACAGCCAACTGGACTATCATGCTAGTTCAGTCAAAACAAGCTGAAGAACCTCAAACTTCCAGATATGAATGCTAGTCCCAGATTATCTAAGGACTGTTTACAGACCAGAAATAAAGCACAGACTTTGAATTTTTTAAACAAACTGGAGAATAAGTTTCCAAGAGAATGAATGCTTTGTATTTCACTTCAATATCAGAGTGGCTCACAGTTCAGTATTTAAATGTCTTTTTGTTTTTTGTGAAAATTTTGCCAAGTTCTAATATGACTGTACATTTTTATTGAAAGCATAAAAAAATAATATTCTAAATTATGCATTGCTTTGGTAAAATTTTCTTCACCTTTGCAGCAGTGGTGGCCATTTTCTTTGAATAACAAACTCCCTAATTATGCTGAGGTAGCTTATTTAGAATTTTTCCCTACTACCATGTGCTTTGAAGGTATACTGAAATCTTCCTTCTATGCTTTGCCACTTCATGATGACAATGACCTGGAGATGTCAATTCTATTGGAAAAATACTATAGATGGATTGCACATCCTACAAGGAACAGCAGAACCTTCACTTAGGCAAGCACTGTCACTGTCCTGTGGTTGGCAGCTTCGTGATTGCCTTGCAGCTCTGGCAGTTAACCTCCAGTCACACATTGGCAGTTCATAAACTCTGGACATCCATCTGCACAATCTTTAGAGAAAATGAGTATCTTATTTCAGCATTTGAAAGTCAAGCTAAGACTGCCTATGTAACTAATTTCTTAGGGATATAATTTACTCAGTGCTTTGCACTCAGAGGTGGGTCAAAAATTATGTTAGATTGAACAGAAGATGACTCTGTAGCATTCATCTTAAACTGTGTTTGCGCAGTGGTTCTCTCTGTGGTGGGGCACAGAATAAAGGTACTCCTGTGGAAACAAGAAGACACAGACCTGGTGATGTACAGACCTGATAACATGCATAATCTCTTACCTTTCTTATCATGAGTACATGTATTATAGGAGGAAAGGAGTGTTTTGCCTGTGCCTTCAGGCTGCAGATGTTCCTGACACTGTACACCCTAAGTTCTAAGGTTCAAGCCCATTGGTAAGCTCTTACTAATTTGTTTTCTGCCATCAGTGACACTGCTGCAAAGCCAATAATTCAGCAGAGGGTCATATGAGGTCTAGAACAACAGTGGACCAGATCATCTGAGCTTACTGACTCAAAAGTCCTGTGCTCAATTCAAAATCTCTCTAAAAAGAAACAGGTGCTGTTTTGCTCAGAACAGAACCCATATTTTTACAGTGCCTTACTTACTTTCCACATTTTTGCTTCACTGGACCTACTTATTCCATGCAAGTGACAGTTTTAATCAACAAGAAACTCAATTCACATTGATACAACAGCAAGATATGTAATTCTGACAGTGGTTAAATTCACTGTCACGGTAATTAATATGTACATTGGAAAAGGAGACTTTCCATCCACGTTTAATGAGTTATTCTTAGCACTAAAACTATTTCCTAACCCGTGATAAGAGAAGGATATTTAACCTTAACCTGTCAAACTTAATAGCCAGATCAGAAGTGTTACAAGAGGGGGAATTCCAAGTCATCTCAATTATACAGCACCACATGAAATAATTATATTTGGTTACCCTTTACAAGGATATGTTCTCGAGGCTTAACTTTTATGTACTGCTTCTCCACACATGACTGCATCCTGACTGTGCTGCTTTTGCTTTTTAAATAGCTCACACAGCTATAACCTGTGTATATTATCTTTAGCTATGAATGACAGGATTATATTTACACACAGATATTGTACTCAGAAGATTTTCCTTAACTATCCAAGTTTACAATGTAAGAAAAAAGAAATTAAAGGCTTTGTTGAATCTTTTCTAATATAATGAAAAGTTATCAAAGATTTTATACTTTTTACTAACAGAGCTACTATACAATGCAAAAGACTTTTTTGAAATTGAAAGAATGAAGTGAATAAAACTAATCATACCTCTTTCAGTTAATATGCAAATTTGCACTCAAAGCAGTATTGCCTGAAAAGCGCAGTGTACCTGATTCAAATTTATAAAAAGGCTTGTTTTAATGTTTCTAAGTATTGAATAAGTTACAAAATTAATGTAATTTGCTAAAGAAATAAAACAGAATTAGCCTCAGTTCCTCACTATTGTATAAGTGTTGGAAGAGATCTTGATGTTTATGAAAAATTGGTCCCAAGCATACAAAAGAAGACGTGAACAATCATTAAACACACTAATAGCCAAAATACTTCAGTTTGTTCTCAAGACTAACAACCAGGACAAGATAAGTGACTAATGGTTTAAGTTACATTTCCAAAATATTTATAGACTTTAAAAGAAACACTAGAAAACAGGTGACAGTTTCTTTTTGTTGCCATTTTTTTAAATTACTAATATGTCCACTTCATTATATGGAATGAAAAAGAGGAAACAATATGTGAGTTATTTTTTATTGTTGGCTGTGTTGGTTTTCTTTTACCACGCCTGTCTTTACAGAAAGACTCCATACAAAACCAGGGAAATTTTGATGATACTTGTATCCCACAGTCCCAATATGAAGTGAGATCATGGAGAAACCATAAAGCTTTTCTCATCCATCAGCACAGGGTTCCATTTTCTTCCATGCAATTTAAATTCCTTAAGGATACCAACTTACTGTAAAAAAGAGCAGAAAAAGAACCACATTAGAACCAAAAAAACCCCAAGCTGTACAAGTGATTGAGAGAATACAGACATGCAAGCAAACAAAGCAAGGGAAAAAAGAAAGGTATCTAATTAGGATATTACAAATTTAATAGAGGCTGAATTTATAAAAATAGAACTAGTGAAGATACCACAAGCATGAAAAGAATTACACTGGAGAAATTAGCAGAAAATTTTTATTTACAGCAAATAATACAACTCAAACACAGAGTTCTACAGAATTCTTAATTAAGAGGCAACATTAAAATCAAATCCATTCATTAAAAAATATAAAGAAGGTTACTTTGTAGTACTAAGAAAAGAATAAGAAATAAAAGGTTGGTCTTGTTTTCCATTCACTTTAAGGGTGTCTAACATATGTCCTCGTTAGTCAGTTCTTCTAAATGTTATGTATATCAGATTACTTAAGCCAGATTGATATTCCCTGAGAGCATCTTTTAATGCTATGATTGGAATAGCAATAACAGGAAGTTATGCTCCTTGAGCACTCAATGTTTCCCGGATGATAGGAAAGCTGTCACCGTCTGCAGAAATGAGATGCATGTATGAAAAACAAATCATTGAAGATGTTAAATATATTCTGAAATGAAAACTGATTTAAAAAATAATGAAAATAGAGCACAGGAATGAAAAATGTAACTAAGTGTTTGGCATTGTCTAACATGTACAGTAGAAAAATAAATAAAATGTTGGCAGGTACTGCTAAATTATGTGCTTTGCAGTCAGATACACAAGTAATTTAAAGTAAGAGAAACTAATACATCTTGTGTAAAACCACATAGGTAATACACACTACACACTCTTAAGTTCTGCAGAAGAAGATTCTCTGTTCAGAGAGTGACTATCCTGATTTAGAGAATGACTCAGCTCCCAGGATGGAAACCTTTGTGAGTTTTTCTTGTGCATGTGTTGAGACATATGACAACGCAAGAGTTACTGCTGAAGCAGTGCACAGGCCAAGAAGCAACAAGATAATTCATAAACTGCAAGAGCAATGCAGGATTTTCAGAGCAGAATGCGGAAATAGGACAAATTCTAGCAATGTGTGCCCTGATGTTATGAATGAATAAATACCTTCATTTGTATAAATTAAGGCCTTTAACTGCAAATGGTAAATGAAACAGATAACGAGCAACAGAAAAATGTCAGGACAAGACTTCAATGTGGTTGGTTTTAACAGGGGTAAGACATGAAAGAAAGATGTCTGGAAGGATGCTTACTTCATAGTGTGCAAACCATAACCTGTATTGCTGACAAAAAGAAAAATTTATGTAAGTTTGATATTAAGGCAAAAAAATATCTGTAACAATAATTATGCCTGTAACACTGTTCTGAGAGTCAGTGATGACACAAAGGAAATGGCAGATGTATTCTAGACTTCAGTAAGCCAATCAGCTCACTACCACAATTCTTTACGTTTCAGATTCTCTGATGAAAAAGAGCTGGAATAAAACAAGACATAAAATATTCATAACTTTTCACCAGGACAGAGCGTTTTGAATATGTCAGTATTTCTACAGCATGTTTATCTAAGAACAATTGGTTAGTGTAAAAGTAGTGCACAATCAGCTGATTTACTTATAGCTCCAACGGTCATGGATATAAAGTTTTCCACAGACTGTGTCACAGTTTTAGTATAATTTGGCAAATTCTGCAAAACTAGTGCAAACTGGAAGAACTACTGGCTCAAGGTTTTTATATTCTATATTGACAAACTACTAAATTGCAAGCAGACTGTAAAACACGCCTTTGTACTGCAACATTATAAACACCTGTGAGGTCCTCCATTTATAGATGCTTTACTTGAGCAGCTAAATGACAACTTTGAACTTAATGATGCACAAACCTCCAGTTTTATACAGCTCTGCTGTCTACATATTTCAGGAAAACTACTGTGAATTTGGAAAAATAACCACTGGTCTCTAACCTGTCTCCTGGATTCTGTACTAAGGAATTGTAGTTTTATATTGCTGAAACTACTGATTTTCATAGAGCTAATGTTTGTATAATAGTGGAATAAAACTTCAGAGGATGGCAGATACATGCTGAGAGCCCTGGAGTAAAGATATTGTGTGATACTCAAACTAGCTGACATTAAATGAGAGGGAAACAGATGGTATAAGGAAAAGTTTTAGAAACAAAACCAAATGTACCCAAGACTGCGGAATCAGAACTTCACAACACAAACTTTACCGTTTTAGTGGAAACTTTAGGCTGACGATTTGTTGTAAAGCAAGCCGCGTCTCTCACCTGCTTCTTTAAGGAAGACTTAAACTGCCAGCCTCAGGACCAAGAGACGTGCTGGGAAGGTGACCATAACATCAGAAAAGTGAGGCTTTTCTGCAGTGTGATTTGTTACAAAATTTATTGGATTAACATTACATTTGTAGTGTTACATATATGGTGTCATACACAAGATTTTCAGTGTAACACAGCAGTGGAGAATGTGGGCAAACTCTGGATGAAACCTTCAAAGTATTTTGGTGCAAAGCCTCTGCAAAACATGTCTATAGGCAGAAGCAAACAGTCATCACAGAAAACCAAAAATGTGGTAAGTGTGCACTCCTGTATCCATGCAAGTATTCCATTTGTAGTAAAGCATGAGAATATGGGGTCAGACAGATGACTAAGGATCTGAGGAAATCAAAGAAACACTGCTCTGTGATCTGACTGTGACTCACTCCAGGGAAACCTTGCCTGGGTAAGTGTCAGTCTCAGTGATGGAAGATGACAGTTTACTGAAAGTCTGAGAGGAAGAGGAGAAAACAGATGGCAGTCAAAGCTGATGGCAGATAATATATGCATAGAAAAAGACATATTACTTTTAACTCACTTGCCATGTGTTATGGGTTAATTCCTGACCCCTGTCTGACTTGACAGCTTAGGGAACCAACCAGATTCTATCACATGACCAACATGAGAATCAATGGATATCCCTTCACCATGGTGCTATATAAATGGCATGTGAGAGACCTGAAATTCCTCCTTTGCTCCTGGAGTCAACCTCTGGGCCAAGTGCTGTGATCTGCTGCCATGTGGAGTTGGTGCAAATATAATCTCCCTCCTAACTTTCCTTCCCTGTAGTTTCATTTATCTTTCCCTCATACCTCATTCAGTCTCAGCAAAATTTTATCTCCATGCCCCCTTTTTTTGGTTCATTCTTCTTTGTTCCCACATGGGTAGTGTTTGCTGTTTGTAAGGGAAAATTCTGGGGTGGGGCAGGGGGAACAGAACCTTTTTTGTGTGTGTGTGTTGGTTGTGGATAAAGTATTCTGTATTTATAAAATATAGAATTCTGAGTCCTCTAGGAAGAAAAGGTGAATCATCAAGTTATATAAATATGTCCTATAGAGAACTGTATTGTATACAGCCTTTATGCCCATGGTGCGTTAGGGAAGAATATGAGATTATGCAACAATCCTTCAAGGGATCTCCTAGGTAAGATCATTTCTCAGGGATTTCCTAAAATGAACAAAAAACACCAAGAAAGCACAATGCTGCTGAAGCTGTAGGACTTGGTTCTCCATTCTAAGCGTATTGGATACAAACCATACACTACTTGGCTTGTGTTAGTAAGCTGCCTGTTTAATAGCAATATACTGTTACAGAAGCCCACTGCAACTCTAGCAGGAATGTTCCTCTGGGACAACTATCCTGGGGAGGTCAAGCTGCTTATTAACTTACTAACTGAGTGTTAGAGAAAATCATATATTGGTGAGGAGGGGTGGCAGTTACCAAATATTGTGGGTATAGCATTAAGGACACAGTCCCAAATATTTAATGTTCTTCCCTGAACACATAAAAATGCATGCAAATGCAGGAAATGGAAGTATTGGCAGTTGTAGAAGGTTGTTACTATCAGCAGTAATTACTTTTTAGAAATACATACAGAAGGCATAAATACAACAGAGTATATACGGTATCCAAAAAATGCAGTGATATTTCTAAAGTTGTCCTGTATTTTATATCTGTGAAGGGTTTCACAAATTTCCACATAAAACTAAATTACTTTCTGCTAAATTAAATCCTTTTTTTAGTGAGAGTCATAGGCATTTCCACAACAAATATTGTTCCACATCTGCTGGTATTTTTTAATTGGTATCACACTTTGAAGTGTCTTGATTACTGTGTAAACAACTATGAAAGATATTTACATTTCTTGATACTCTGTTATTCAAAATAAGGACACCAAATCATAGTAACACTGCAATGTTGTGTAAGCAAGAAGCAGCTATTATCTAGGACTTTCCAGTTGTTGGCAGGTTAGTTTTTTTTCCACTTTTTGCTCTGTATGGTAAGTACAAATGGCATGTCCATCAGCTGCCCTTACTGGAGTTTGACAATCCTATAACTGGCAGACAGGGACCTGGCAGTACTGGTCAACAACCAGCTAAATATGAGGCAGCAGTGTGCCCAGGTGGCACAAAAGGCCAGTAGCATTCTGGGCTTGTATCAGGAATTCTGCCCCTGGACTGGGCCCTGATGAGAGCTCGCCTTAAGTACTGGGGGCAGTTCTGGGCCCCTCACTTCAAGATAGATATTGAGGTGCTGGAGAGTGTACAGAAGAGAGCAACGAGGCTGGTGAAGGGACTAGAAGGAAAGTCTGATGAGGAGAGGCAGCGGGAGCAGAGAAGGCTCAGGAGGGATCTTATCAAGCTCTGTAACTACCTGAAGTGAATTTGTAGACAGGTGGGAAATGAGGTCTTCTCCCAGGCAACTAGTGATAGGACAAAAGGGCATGGCCTGAAGCTGTGCCAGGGGAGACTTACATTAGATGTTGGGAAGGACTTCCTTATAGAAAGGGTGGTTAGGCATTAGAATGGACTGCCCAGGGAGGTGGTGGAATCTCCATGCCTGGAGGTATTTAAGAAAAGACTGGATGTGGCACTTAGTGCCACGGTCTAGCTTACTGTGGTGAGATTAGGTCATAGGCTGGGCTTAATGATCTCCGAGGTCTTTTCCAGACTCAAAGATTTTATGAACTAGGTTTTTAGCATTCCTGATTGCACATTACTCTTGATCTTTAAAAGGTGTGCTGTTATTTACAGCTCCTGATAACCATGTCAGGGTAGAGGTAACACCTTAAAAGAAAATCTCAGTAAAAACCCTGTGTTTCTTAAAAAAAAAAAAAAGTCCCAGGACCTCCAAACTCATAAACTAAGTAATAGATTCCTGGAATATTTGCAGCAATTTTCAAGGATATGTGCTTTGTTCTTCACATGTAATCAAGTAGTTAATCCTTGCTAGAAATACAGTTATAATTACGGAACTGTGACATGCTGTTGAGGTCTGGCTTTGGCAGCAGCTGTACAATGCTAACCATTTCTTTACTCAATATGTGTTTCCTTTTGAAGAACCCAGATAGGAATAACTAGCTTATTTATTCTCTATTCCCATTGTTTGATCTGCTGAGAAGACTACCAAGATAAATGACGTTTTGTTTTAAGGCAGCTATTTGTATTGATCTGGATGACAACTGCAATTAATTTCTTATGGATTCTTGAACAACTAATAGGGGTAAGTGTGGCTGGTCAATGCAGGAAACTAAGCTACTTTTCTTTCAAATGTTGAACTCCAGTGTTATGTACTGAACATGCAGAAACAGTCCAAAGCTGCAAACTGCAAGGTATTGTAACATGCTGAGATGTCTGACACCTTTCTAAAGGACACAAGGAATGCTCAAGAACCCATTCTTCTGTAATAAAGAAACCAAGCCTTTCTGATCAGCTGCGTCCCTTGCCAAGGCAACACCTTTTCTTGATAGTGCTCATGGTGGGATCCAGTACAGATAGTTCATGTGTTCTTGTGCTTCAGTCCTTGCCCGCAGACTATTTGTCATCTTCAAGGCATCAAAAAGTGCAAAGGCAGACAGAAATGTGCACACCTCCTCACATGTAAGCAAGAAAAGTGGGTCAATCACACTTAGGTGTAAAAAGGCTGTCAGGAAAAGAAACTGGGAGGAGTTCTGCCCAGACTGAAATGACGACAAATCTTGGATACAGTCTTTATGTATTGAATTAAAGCATAAAATAAAGTGACATGCCTTGTCACTTTGAGAGATCAGTAATCCTTAAATGCTGTGAAGAGCAAAGTTAAAGATTACCTTGCTTGCTTTAATAACTGCCATCTGTTCTCAGGCAGAGGGAACAAGGAGTCTACAGACTGCCCACAGGTACAACAGCGTATCTAATGGAACAGGCAAATGAGCACACTGCAGTGTTTGAGACTACATTGTACCATCCAGATACAGACGTCTGATTATATCTCTACTGAAATAAAAACGGTGATTACATCATCCTCGGTCACTGCTTTCATTCTCTCCCTGTAGGATAGAAGGTAACTCCAGCAAACCCTCACCATATTCTCACTCTGGGCAACTTGTGAACAACCGTCACAGCAGGAATCTCACTGCTACTCATGTAGTACCCATCTATGGCATAGCTGTGGTATCGGGCAGTCTAAAAATTAATGGTAGTGCATGACAGCTGTAGTGCAGAATCCTGCCAGGAGCAGGGATGAGGTCTGCTCTGAGCCACTTGGTTTAGAAGCATCTGGAGGTCAGGAACTGGTTCCAGAAGAGGCAGTTGAGACCAGAGACCACACAGACCCATTCTGGCTGAGATATGAACTGACACTATTGTTGAGGAACACAAATCAGTGCCTTAATAAAAAAAAAGATTTATTCCTAATTCAGTTCCTACGCTTTAGCAACTGTGTCATCTTTTGCAAAATATAAATGAAACACAATGGAGGTATGGCATGGCAAGAATTGCTGATGCTTTCCAGATCTTGAGTGTTCTTTAACCCAAAGCTTGGGTTTCTACTTGAACTTTGTGCATATAAAAGAATCTAAATTGATGTTCTAATAATTGTAGAGTTACTGCTTAGTATGGCTATGCAACATTTTAAAATATACATAACTTAAGCATGAACATCCTTTGAAATACTGAAGTGGACTGGTACACTGGGTGCCAGACACACACTTTATATACCACTCCTCTGTGACCCACTGCTGTCCCCTGAAAAGACCAGCTATTGCAAACAGTCCTCTTCTTCCTATTTCCACTACAGCTGCTGGCTTTGTATCAGTCCCTGACAAACACACAAAGACATGTTTAGCTGCTGGGACAACATTCATTGTTCAAACTGTCATTTTTGCCTCCAGGTAGAACACTAAATGGCAGTGTCCTGAGAGATGACCTCAGCCTCTGTGTCTCTGCTAGAGCATGGTGTAATAGGTGATCACAGTAATATATGCCTTACTATCTCTGCGATATTTGTGATGAAGCAGACAGTTAAAATCATGATGAAGATACAAACTGAAACATGAGTAATTACAAATGGTACAGTTCTGAATTTCTCAGTTCTCAGAGTGTTAAATACAGCATTTGGGCTTTGTCTGTCATAGGGATGAGGGTTATTTGCAGAATTTAACTTCCCAAAGTCCAGTGTCATTTGGATGTCAGGCTGTGTTATTACTATTTCGAACCATCCAAATGAAGGTTAGGAGGGGGCCCTGTCTTCAGGGAGTTGAAAGTCACAGGTACACTCCTAGTGTTTACCAAAATGGCTAATGCTTATTTATAAATGCCTCTCTTGTGTTTATGCCAAATGGTTGATAAAGGTGCTGTGAACTTGCTTGAGCTTCCTGACACTGAAGAAAACCATAGAGATTGTGCTAAAAGTGAAGCTTCTGCTTCCTGTGGTTGTGAATTCAATGAATGCAAGAATTGCCCACCAACCTCCACTTCAATAGCACGAAACATTTGCAAGTCCCAAAGCAACAGCATGGCTAACACAATTGTTGTAAAATATGAGCTTCCTGGCTCATAATCAGATGGAATTTCTCTCTCCTTTTAGTTAGCCAAACTAGTTAACTGTGAGAATGAGCGACACGTCACAAAAATCATGATGTTCACTGCAAGAATAAGATCACAAAAGTTGTTCAACTTCAGTTTAGCAAAGGCACAAAAGGAGAGATGAGTTACAAACTGAGGACAAGTTACAAGATGTTTGTGGCAATGAGTTAAGGTTTGTAGGAGCTGAAAAGGTTATAAACCATTGAAGAAAAGCATTCAAAAGAGGCCTCTAATAAGCGTTCTCGCTACATGTTTAAACAAAGCGAAATTGCTGGACCTTAAATAAAAGTGCTACATGCTGGCCTACAGGCATGGCCAAGCTAGTGATTAGTTGCCCTGGATATTTGGTGGCCTATCCAAAAACGAGACGTGATGATATTAGGCCAAAAAATTCCACAGCTATCTACCTGGATTGTCCAGCATTGAGAGCGGCGCTAGAATCAGCTGAACTAGTCTTATTGTGTCTAGGATTCTTTACTGCCCGGCAAAGCAACGTTTCGCTGTACAGACACGGCACTGTGAGCACTCACGGATGCCCCGGAGTCTTGTTTTGCTGAGCTTGTCTGTGAGCGCGCCAGAGCCTGATCAAACAGTCCCGACATTTATTCCAGCATTCACGATGTAACACCAAATCTGCGTGGGGGTGGAGGGGGGGGACCGGGGTGCTGTTGCGGGGATTTGTGTGTGGGAACTCAGCCCTCGCCCGGCAGCATCAGACAGACCGGGAAACATCAAAGCGGCGCTAAGCAAACAACACGTGCAGCTCTGCCCAGACAGACACGATTTCTATTGCTCTCGCGGCCAGGGCACAGCTCGCTTCTCACCGCCTCGCCTGGCCCCGACAACCCACACCTTCCCACAGAGAGCAGCCCAGTGCTGCCGAACCGAACCGCTCGGCTTATCAGTGCCACGGCCAATCTGGGATAGCACCCCCCCCGCCCCACGTCCCCAAGGAGCACCGAGCCGAGGCACTACGGGGGAACGCGCGGCACAGCACATCGCGACACGGCCCAGTCCGGCCAGGCCCGGTCCGGTGGGCGAGGAAGGGCAGCGCGGACGGCCCGGCCCGGGGGCGTTACCGGGCGGTGAGAGGCAGCGGGCGCCTCGCCCGCCCGCTCCGGCCCCCCGCCTCAGCTCCCCGCCCCGGCTCTATATAGTGGAGGCGCGGCGCGGCACAGCTCCCGCGGCGGGCAAGATGGCGGCCGCCGCCAGCACCCAGCCCCTGCAGCCTCCGGAGCTGCCCAAGCTGCTGGAGCGGGACCCCTACCTCGCCCCCTTCAAGTCGGACTTCCAGCGCAGGTACCGCCCCGGCCCGGCAAGTGCAGGCTTGGCGGAGTGAGGGGCGGCAGCAGGGACTACCGCCCGCCTCTGGGGGCGCTGGGGCGGGCGAGGGGAGCGGCTGAGAGTGGGGTGTTCCCTCTCCCCTCTCCCCTCCCCATCGCGAGGGGGGTTGTCCCTGAGCCAGCGCCGAGGAAGGAGGCGGGGGGGTTACGGGTGTAGAGCAGTATTTGGCGGCGGAGGATCCTCCACGGCGGGCGGAGCTGAGGGCATCTCAGCGGGGCCTCCTGGGCGGAGCGGGGAGGAGGAGGCCTCGCCGCGGGCTGTTTGTGTTGTGGGCAGCTCGTCCGATTCCCGCAGGCTCTGCGGCGGGTCAGGGGGCTCTTCGTTGCGAGCGAGGCACTATCCTTTGGTGGGTTGGCCTTATGACCACAGGCACGCGCGGTTCCTTGTGCGGCTTGTGAGAGCTATTAATAGCGACAAAGGATTCAGCTGATTTTTTTTTTCTGTCCGCTGCAGTAACAGCTAAGTAAACTGCTCCTGGATCTCTTTAGAGAGTTTTCTTTTTAGGTGCGTTTTCTTTTTAGATACTCTTTGGATCTCCATCTCAGCTGTTGAGCACAGCTCCAGTGGATAAATAGCAACGTTTGGTGAATTTTATAGAATCGCTTAGGTTGGAAAAGACCTTTTAAAATCCCCGAATCCATCTATTAACCTTGCCGTGCCAAGTACACCGCTAAACTATCTCCTTAAACTCTGTGTCTACACAACTTTCAAACACGTCCAGGGATGGCGATTCTGCTTCCTCCCGGGACAGTGCGTTGCAGTGCCTGAGGCCCGACTGGGCATTGCTAGGATTGTTACTCCTGTGGAACTGCGACACAAGTCCTGTGGCCTGGGCACGCTGCAGCAGGCCTGGGTGAAAGCCTGACAGCAGCAGCTATTGCAGAGGTGACATGTTGTCCTGCAGAGCCAAACCTCATAAAGCTAAAACCTCACCAGCTGATGAAAAAGAGGAGTGTGAGCTTTCATAGTACAACTTTATATGTTGAGCTTTACTAGTAGACCTTTAACAGTCGAAATTGTAGTACTGACTAGTGCCCAGAAAAACATCTGTGCATGTAGGAGGATAGTAAGAGGGAATTTATTTTTTTGTAATGGCATTTGGCTTTTTCACTTTAATATATGGTGCTTTTGGCTTACCACTGCTAGGTACCCTGTGGGATTCTGTGAGAGAAGGGTGGTAAGGCCAGATCATGCAAAATGGGATTAAGGATTGTGTAAAGTACTAGTCTGATTTACAGAGCATTTTTTGAAACTGTAATCTCATGGTAACAGAATAACTGTGTTGGAAACAATGACTCCTGGCATGCTTGTGCTCATGTACACAGTGCTGTGAAACACCCTATTCTTCAGTGGAGTGGCAGGGGGTAGGAAGTAATAAGTGGTTGGATCTGGCTCTAAATAAAACCATTAATTAAAACATTTGGTCTTGCTCAATGTGCTGCTATGGTGTCAGTGGTTTTGAGGGACAGTGTGGCTGTTCTGAACAGTTTGCCGAACTTACTTACCCTCACCCATCTTGAGCATGCAGCTGCAGATGAGCCTGTTTGTACCTTGTCCGTTACTGTTTTCTGAACCTCATCTAGTCACAATATGGAATTTTGCTGTATCCTGATTAAAGACAAATGGGACCAGTTTGCTATTTGTCCTGGTGGGTTGAGGGGAGGAAGTGGCTTAAGGACCTATGAGGCAGAGGGGACAGACTGATGTCAGATAGTCAATGGTGTGTACCTCATTTGATGTATGTCAGTCTCTGCAGACATGGCCCACCCTGGTGTTTCCTTTAAAATCCCTGGTCTTAGCCCACCTAGGTTCCCACCTGTTCCACTGTTGCTACTGTGTGATGCTGCTGCTGCTTCTCTGAGTGGGTCTGCACTCCTTGGTACCAGTACCTCCGCCTGGGCTCACCTTCTTTTTGCACCTCCCAGCCCCTGTTCATATAGATCCTTTTTCATCTCTGTGTCATTTTTCCCTATTACCCTTGGGCACAGTGAGTGCTGCTGTTAATGTTACTATTAAAACTGGTTTAGTTTCCAACCTCAACAAAGGCCTGACAAATTTATTTTTGTCTCTGTGAGGGAGGAGAGAGCCTGTCCAGCAATTTGGTCGGTCTTGGACAACTGATGACATCGAAACAAGTACACTGTTAAGTAGTTTTTTAAAGAAACAAATTACAACTTTTGTGACAAACTCTGATATGCAGAATGTTGTCTTCTACGCCTAAACAAACAGCCCTGTAATTTTTCCTGTGGAGGAAGAGTGTAAGCACAGAAAGACCTGATGATGTTTTTATGCAGTACATGATTCTCTGGGATATTTTGAGCCTCCAGTATGTGGGATTGGCTTAACTTTCTCTCGTTCTTATACTGGAGGGGGAGATGCTGCCCTGTGCAACTCTTTTAGCTGTGCCGGTGAAATCCTGTGATCCTGTGTTTTTGAGGCCTGTCATTATATAACCCAGTGAATCATCTATCCCACACATAGTGCAGGAAAGGCTGTGATACAGCAACCAGAAACAGATACTGTTAAGCAAATTTGCTTATTAAAAGATGAACTGTCAACTGCTCTCCATGCCATCATCATAGGTAGGGCAGAATCATAGGACTAATTGGTATAAGCAACTCATTTGCTCTTGCAAAACGGCGAAACTGGATAGTAGTGCTACCACTCAAACTGCTTGTTACTCCTTTTGATACTACTGGCTTTCTTCCTTTGCTCCTGCTACCCCTGTCAAGTGCCATTTTTGTTGCCTGTTGAGTAGTTAAAAAAAATAAAATACAGCTAGTCTCCCAGTTCAGAAGGTTGAGTTGTTCTTGACAAAGGGGGCATGAGACATCTGTTGTGCCTGGCACCCTGCAGCAACATAAGTATTTTACTTTCTTGCATTAGGAAGTTTTGGGAAAGAACAGAAGTGAAACAAATTTGATCAAATACGATATGTATGGGTACTTTTCCTGTAGTCTAGATTGATTCTTAAAGCTTGCTATCACATAGAGTTGTCTTAATGTCAAACAAAATAATGAAGGACTAGTGGAAATTTTGTAGCTTATAGCTACCATAACAGGTATTGCCTAGAGAAATAAAAAAATTGATAGAATTAAGGATTCTTAAACTGTTTTAAACATTTGTCCCTGGTGATGACATGCAAAAACATAAAACTTCCTTTGTATCATGTAGTAACAGTACGCTTTATAGAAGAGGCGAAATAAAAGATTTAGGGTCTGGTTTTAGCAGTGACGTCAGCAAGTTAAGACGAGGATGCATTTCACAGGCTCTTTAGGCAGCCTCTCCCTGTGTTTGTTTGCTCTCACTGTGGAAACTTGTTTAATACTGTGACTCCCCTTTCTGCAGCTCTTTTTGTTGCCCAAAGGTCTTCTGTGTATGTTAGAGGAGAGCCTGTCTCTCTTCTTTTCTCTAGGCACCCCTCCTCTACTGGCCCTTTAGATAGTTTAAGACTGCGTGTAGACATAAGTGACTCATGCCTCCTCAAATTATCTTGTCTCATCTGAAACAACCCAGCTCTCAGGCTCCACTGCCTTAGATAGCGGAAGACACCAGGGACAAGAAGCTGCCTTTGTAGAGTGGCATTAGCTTGTCCTTGTTTGCCATGAGCAGGTGTAGGTCTGCCTTGCTGGAATTCATGTCCACCTCTCCTACCCTGTACTTGGCCCCTTCACCTCCAGAAGGGTGACATCAATGTCTGCCTGGTGGCAAGCCTGTTACTGAAATCTTAGCACATTTTTTTTTTTTTTTTGTATGGGGTTGTTGAAGTATGGGCAGACTTCACTTACATCATCCTGAATTCCACAGTGCAATATAATTATACTGATTGACTGAGAATTGCTATGTTCATGATGAAATGAATGTTGCTTCAAGTTCTGAAAAATTTCCTTTTGATTTCAAGGACTCTCCTTTTAATACCTCGTAAGGTATAACTGATAACTGTTTGCTTTAGACAGCAGTCTTCCCATTGTTTTAATAAACCCTTGAGAAACACTGAATGGATCCTTAAATGGGAACAAAGTGCTTCTCAGAGTGCCTAATATGAGATGCTAGGACTTGGTTTAGTCCCAAGAATGGAGTATGGATTACTATAGTTAAATGCGTGGACATTAGGAAGAAATGGACTTGTCACATTCCTTCCTTGGTTCTTTGTCATGCATGGACATATTGTTGCAAATGGTGTTTGTGGTGAGAAGCAGAAAAGTATTTTTTTTTCCTTTCTCCGAATGCCTGAATTTGAGCCAGAGCAGAGGAGGCAAAAGTAGGTTTTCTTTTTGGGCAAAGGCGTCAGTCCTTTCAGTGTATGTATAGTGAACCAGTCAGCCTTGACCCAAACACACAGTGTTCAGAGCTTGGAACAAGAATCAACTTGAAAAAAACATACCCCCTCTCCTGCCAAAGTGATGATGTTTGCTTAGGATATCACTGTGCTACACTGTTTGACCATCTGTGATATGTTTTCCCACAAGTATTTGTTAAGTCCCCAGTGCTACTTAGGCTGAAGACTTTGTGTAATTTAGTATTTATTTTTAGTCTTTTACCTCTTAAAACATAATTGGTTCAATTAACACCATTAATGCCTGTGGTGTAATTGCATTTTATGCAGTTACAAACTGGTGGTGGAAAGTGCTGCAGATTAGAATTTTCTGCTATATCAACATGCCTGGCTTGTTGTGTTTTACCAGCCTCTGTAATTGGCAGACTTGTGTAGGCCTCAGTGAAAGCTTTCTTTTTTTTTTTTTCTCAATAGTTCAGTTTACAGAGTAAATATGTTAATGTACCATGACACAGTTTCAGTCAGTTTCAGTTATTATCTGGATGCAAACATCAGACACTTGCTCACTTACTTGCTCAGCTAGACAAAATGCTGGCCAGAGTGCTTACCCATAGGTATGGAGAGAGAAGGTCCCATTTCTTCTGAAGTATTGGGGAGTTTTTGGTTGAAAAGACTGAAATGCCTACTCAGTAGGTGTAGTAGCTGTATCAATTAATGAGATGTCTGCCAAATGTTTTTCAGTTTTCATCAGTGTTCTTGGATCCATATACCCTTACAAAAGGGAAATACTTGCCATTCTCCTTTTTGTATCTATCTAATATCAAATTACTGCTGCAATATGATGATTCTGTCATATTATTTTAAGAGGTGCGCAATGGTTGGTACTTGACTGAAAATGAAAAGGTGGAATAATGTTCAATAGGATTGAGTAAGAAGGCAGCTGTTGGGACCCTAGTGAGTTTGTGAAGTGAGTGATTCAGATAAAAACCAAGTTTTAGGTGATGGGGGGAAGGTTTGGAGTGAGATCTGTCACGGAATTAATAGAGCTGCAAATTGTCATCTGTGGTGGGAGCTGTGATGCAACCTACAAAAAAACTAAATTTGCCTTGTTGTTTTTTTGTCTTTTTTTTTTTTTTTTTTTTTAATTTGTGTTTGGCAATTCAGTTGACTTCTGATGTACTTCCTGGATTCCAGAGCCCTGTAGAAACCATTGCCTCTGCAGTCTTTAGAATGCTCTTGTGCTTAAGAATTGCAAACCAAGACAGATACTGCTAACTTTATCACTGATGATGCAGACTTTTAAGTCTGTGAAGTAGTTCTGTAGGTCAGTGTATGCCTAATATATGCATATCTGGTTGTGATCCTCATCAAAATATTCACTTGGCAATAATCTTAATAGCTGCTAGTTTCACAAAAGTCATGGAAGAATTAGGATGTAGTTACTGCCTTTTGTTAGTGAGACAGTTGCTTCTGTATACAAATTAAAAATACATACTCTGGAAAATTGAATGGAGGCCCCTTCACCTCTATTACATAGGTTTAGCATGTCTGATGATGCTGGATTGGTTTTGAGAATTTGCCCAGAATGTTAAAACCATAGATTATATGACCAGGAATCTAATTATGGTCTCATCAAAGTAGGAAAGAAAAAGCTTGGTATTGGTGGATACTCTAACTTGAAAAAGAAATACTTGAATTTTCTTTACTACTTCCCAGCTGTAAAGAATACATTCCTATTATGGAGGAGTTTCTTCAGTTGGCATCCTATCACATGAAGATGCTTTTTTCTCCTTGTTCAATTTCAATATTTTTGTATACACACTTCTTTCTTCTGTTTCCCTGTTACCTTCTACTCACTTCCACTAAGCTTTCTAATCATAACTGTTCCTTCGGCTTTCTTCCACAAAAGCTTCTTTTCACTTGTACTGTGTTAGATCTAAAAACTCTCACTCATGCTTTGGTTTACTTTGTACATCTGAAACTTTTGTTTGAATAGCGATTCATTGGCTTATGAAGAAAATGTCTTAGGGCAACGCTTCAAGTGCAACAAGATTAGGCTTTTGTATTTAAAATGTTTAAAACATGAATTTTGCTCTGCAGAAAAAAAATACCCTGCACAAAATTTGAGCTGTAGTCTATCTGCTTCTTCCCCAAGAATCTGACAATTTATTTGGCTTTCTTGCAGCAACTCATGATAATAAGTTGGAGACCAGTTTTTTAGTGATGATTCCTGGCCATGCTGTGAAGAATAGGCCTTCAAGCTGCTTCAGACAACAAAGACTGCTTCATTTCATGTTGCTGTTGGAAGCACCTTACCAATGAATGTTATCTGGACTTTATAGGTGATTAAATTCTAATACAGGTCCTTGATCTCTCAGAATAGCTGTCTGAAGACTTTCCTAATGACCCAGGTCAGGTCAACTGGTTCACTCCAGTGAACATTTTGAAACTGTTCCATTTATCTGGATATTTCTAATGCTACACTTTTAACTTACTCTCTTGATATACTTTAAAGAAACTGTCAAAAGAGCTTTTTTGTAATCATGTAGCTCTGAATCTGTTGGCTGACATTGCTTGAAGGTAGAATTAGCTCTAATGCTTTCTGTTTCTGCTAATGTTATCTTTTTTTTTATTTTTTTTTGAGCTGTGGCTCATGTTGTCATGTATTCCTGGCAGCTGTATTCCTCTGCCCTGGTGTGCTATGTCGCCTTGCTTTGTGTTGGCATGTCTGCCCTTGTGCTTTGTGTTATGGAAAATAATTTTACAGTGGGGCATGAAGTTCCCTTAAAGATGGACATACTTTACAAAGAAGGAGTACTACTGCTAAAAGGTTATGGCAAGTTCAAATAAAATGTAGCATACATCTGCAAAAGGATTGGATGATGCTCAGGTACATAAAACTGTGTACTTAATGGAATAGTTATTGTTAGTTATGGCCCTTGTGTGAACTAGTCCTGCATTGATTGAGTGATTTGCCTTCATTTGTGTTACAGTCCATTGATAGGAGGTTGGGATCTAGGTATTCCTATGTAGAAGTGGTATTTGTGTGAGAGTTACCAAAGTAGAAATGAAGTCCTCTATGGTAGGAATAGAAAAGGGGAGAAATACTTCTAAAGTAATACTCTAGGAGAGACTGAACTTCACGTTAATCAATATTTCTTCTTTAATTACTTCCCCTCAAAAGCTAAACAAAACCCCATTTTTTGATCAAGAGAAGGCTTTTGGGAAATGGCTACTCTTTTTGATGTCTATGGGTGGTTAAAGACTGTTGCAAAGATGTGTGACTTTTCTGTTCCTGGGTATTGTTTAGATTCTCATCTGCAGTCATCTTCCTACCTCTTTAGGAGATATAGTTAAGATGCTTTGGAGGAAAGGTTGGAGGACTAAAGGGAGTTTTTTAAATGACTTCCATTAAAATCATGGTGAGGTACTGTATGTTTTAAATGAAAACATGCTGCACTACTGCAACTGTTTGGGAATTGCCCATCTAGAATGAATTCATTGCATAAACAAAGGAGTCAGCAGCTCATTTTAGCAGCTTTAGAAGGCATCCTGATTGTACAGTACCTGCTATCCCAGCAAAAACCCAAAAGGTTTAAGCAGATACCTTGGGTACTCTATGTTGTCTGAAATGTCTTTGGATATTCCTATTTATGCAAGCCTTACTGTTGACATCATTGTTTTGTACCTGTTGTAGCTACTCACAGTAAAAATGTTCCTCGTTTGACAGAGATTGGAAAATCACAAATTAATTGATGCTTTCCATTCTAAGACTATGTTACTCAGTTTGAATCTCTAAGCGCTTTCAGCAAGATATAATCATGTCTAATGCCACTCCTCTAGGAAAGTGGTAGAATTTTTTAGAAACATTGAAGTGTCTCTTAGAGATGGGGGAGAGAGAAAATGGCCTCAAAGCTGTGCTGGGGAAGTTACACATTCTGAAACACTTAACTAAAAGGGTCATCAGGAAGCCCACAGAGGAGCTGTGTAAAAGTTCCTTCTGTATATATGTGGGATAAAGAAGCCTGTCCTCAGATTTCATATTATGCCAATTTTCATTTGTAAATTTGCACTTTTGATCTGTGTTTTGCTTTTTGTTGAGAAAATTTGATCTATGTGCATGTTGTAAATAAATACTGTATTGTTACACAAATGGTAGCAGTGACATCAAATTGCTTGATGCAATTAAAATTCCTGATGGCAGCAGAAGACTCAACCTATAAGTGTTAAGAATTCTTTAAAAATTCGCTTTTTTTTTCTGAGAAAAGCAGTCTAACACTTTTGCAATGAACTGGTCCCAGGATAAAAAAGTAGTGTTCATATACATAAATGAACTTAGTCTTTGACATGTTGAAGTAATGGAAGGTATTAGTAGATTCTGCAGCTGGTAAAACTAAGAATTCCACAGCCGACCTGTGTATGGAGAGAGAGAGAGAGAGAGAGATGTATTTCAGCTACAACTGGTGTTTTCTGGCAATGACACTGAGAAGTCTTACTAAAAAATTAGGTATCTAAATAGTCATAATGATTATTCTTGAAGATTTAGCAAGTTGGAACCTGAATAGTGTTTGAATGTCAACTATTTTAGCACAGGCAGTAAATCAGGAATGTTGTTCTGCACAGTAACAGTGACCGGATTAAATGATCTTTGCCTTCTGAATAGGAGTTCTTTTGTAGCATGAATTTACTGACTGAGTATTATAAGATGAACTATGTCTTTGAGTGTGACTATCAGCCATTGTGCCTTTCGGCCAAGCTGTTTGGTGTTTTGCCTAACATTACGTAGTAAAACAATGGCATAAAAAAAAAAGGTCTTCATGCTTTCTTCAAGACCAGAAGAAAAAACTGCATCTGAGCTGTGCGCCTTTAAATTGCAGTAGTAGTAGAGCATCACCTTGTCTAATATCATAAATGTATTGTTATCAAAGTAAGCGTCAGGCTGAGCTTTCAGCAACAGTCATTGTTGACTTTGAGAGGTTTCCAACTTAAAATTGAGGTAGCTTTAAGTGGCAATTATGTCCATTAAGTGTCATTGTATAACATTTTGACTATAATTACTTGTGATAGAAACGTCTCCCAGGCCCTGCAGAGTTAGGAAATGCCAAGTCTGTTGAGATCTGATTCTCTTTCCCAGATACCCTTCTGAATAGCTTCTTCATCCTTACATAGTAGGTACCAGTGGTGCTTGCTGCAAACCCAGTATCTGTCAGTTAATGCTGTTCAGTTACAACAGTGTTTTCTCCAAAACACTTAGTTCTGGGGTGTAGGTTGGATAATCATTGTGTTCCTTGGAAGGGAAACAAAAAAATGGAGGTATTGAAATGTAAAGTCCACAGTAAGTAGAAAATGTCCACAGAAAGACATTGCCAGTATAGCATGCAGTGTATACAAATTTTGACACCACACTTACTCAACTTAGGGACTTTTCTAAAAGGGAACAGATTGGACTTTGGGTATTTGGCTCTGCTGGTTACTGTGGGTAATCAATTTCAAAGGCTGCTTTTGGCAGATGTGTGTAGTTGGCTGTTGAAATAATTGTAAAAGTGCCACTGAGATTTTTTTCACATGCAGGTTTTCTGTAGTGCTTAATGAGGTTTCTCCAAGAAAGCAATAACGCTTAGGTTAGTCTGTTATGGAAAGCAAAGAGTAGTAAACTGTGGTTTGTTTTTTACTTTCTGACATTTTTCAAAACAAGTTTCATCTGTTTAGTCCTTGTTTGTTCAAAATAACAGATGAGCTGAGAAAATACAGATTCTTCATCGTACTGTTCCCTTATCCTGTTTTTTTTTAAGTTTTTCTTCACCAGATTCAGTGGGTTATCTACCAAGTACTATAAGAAATCCAGGCATCTGTCAGAGGGGAGAAGGCTTTCAGACTCTGGAACCTTTTCTGGCATTAATTTTGTCAATATTACTGCATGAGAGATGTCAGACTAAATGGTGCTGACCATTGTGTCTGCAATATTTCTGAACACATACAGACACAACGCACGCTTATTGAGTTCAACAGGTATATATTATAAAATGCTTTTGGTGTTTCATAAATAAAATGGCATGGTGATTATGACTAGTTGAGAATAAAGAAGCATGAGAATAAAGTGCATGCATTGCATGTGCTGTGTTTTGGTGTTTGTGATTTTGTGGTTTGGATGTTTTTTAAGCTTTAGTCCTGGTAGTTGGAGCAGGATAGCAAGCCAGAACAGTGGCACAAAACCTTAAATTACTAATTCAGCTTGTTTACCACCTTGTTGGAGTGGTTGAAAGTGGACACCTGTTTCTTTCTGTCTCAGGTATGTCACTTTGGTATGAGGCATCAAATCCTAACACTGATATTGTGATCATACAAAAGCATAAATGATGATTAGATAAAAACGGTAAGGTGGGATTTTTTTTTTTTCTGTTGAGGAATGAACAGTTCTTGTGGCAAAGCAGCTGTGTAACAGAAAAATAGGAATATAAAGTAATTTGTAGCTAATTTTTGTAATGTATTTTGTACATTGCAATGGTGTAGCTCAGTAGAACTTTTCAGATTTTGGTTTTTATTTTAAACCAGAAAGATTTATTTTTTTGTATGTTGATGCATGGAGTGTTGTGGGGTTTTTTTAATGTCTGTAGTGGATTAGCTGCCTGAATATGTTTTGCTGAAGTTTTTGTTTCTCAAATGTCAATGAAAAGAAAGTTCTGAATCCTCTGCAGTGTAAATTACTTTAATGGCTTTCTAAACCTTTGTACAGTATAGACTGATGAAGACTGGGATTTTTCTGAACAGCTGTATTAGAGAAATTAGGGAAGTGAGAATGACAGAATCATAGAATTATTTATTCTGGAAAAGACCCGCAATCATCAAGCCCAGCCTATGACCTAACATCACCATATCAGCTAGACCATGGCACTAAGTGCCACATCCAACCTTTTCTTAAACACCTCCAGGGATGGCTACTCTATCACCTCCCTGAGCAGTCCATTTCAATATCTAACCACTCTTTCTGTGATAAAGTGCTACTTCACATCTAACCTAAACTTCCTCATAGCCTAAACCTTCAGGCCATGTCCTCTCGTTCTATCGCTAGTTGCCAGGGAGAAGAGCCTGTCCCCTACCTGTCTGTAACTTCCCTTTAGGTAGTAATAGAGTGTGATAAGGTGCCCCCTGAGTCTCTCTACTCCAGGTTGAACAACTCCAGCTCCCTCAGCCTCTCCTTATCAGAGTTTTCCTCTAGTCCCTTCAGTAGCCTCATTTCTCTCCTCTGGACCTGCTCTAGTACATCAGTCTCTTTCTTGAAGTGAGGGGCCCAGAGCTGCACACAATACCTGAGGTGTGGTCACCAGTGCGAAGTACAGGGGAAGAAACAGGTAGTGTTCTAGTTCACATTGCTCTTAGAATCATAGCACTGTTTAGGTTAGAAAAGAACTTTTAAGACCATAACAGTTCAATCATTAACCTAACTGTACCAAGCCCCCTGCTCAACCATACTCTTGGGCTCCATACCTACAAGACATACAAACCACATCCAGGAATGAGTATTCATCCAATCCGTGAACAGCCTGTTCAAAAGTTTGATGCTTTGAGTAAAGAAGGTTTTCATAATGTCTAAACGTTGCCTGGTGCAACTTGAGGCCATTTTCTCTCGTTCTGTAACCTCTTACTTGTGAGAAGAGACCAACCCCCATGTCTCTACAACCTCCTGAGGGTCTTCCCTCAGCCTTCATTTTGTCAGACTAAATAGACCCAGCCTCCTCAGTTGCTCCTCATAAGTCTTGTTCTCCATGCTCTTTACCAACATTGTTGCCTGTCTTTGGACTCTAGCATCTCAGTCTTTCTTTTATTAGNGGGGCCCAGAGCTGCACACAATACCTGAGGTGTGGTCACCAGTGCGAAGTACAGGGGAAGAAACAGGTAGTGTTCTAGTTCACATTGCTCTTAGAATCATAGCACTGTTTAGGTTAGAAAAGAACTTTTAAGACCATAACAGTTCAATCATTAACCTAACTGTACCAAGCCCCCTGCTCAACCATACTCTTGGGCTCCATACCTACAAGACATACAAACCACATCCAGGAATGAGTATTCATCCAATCCGTGAACAGCCTGTTCAAAAGTTTGATGCTTTGAGTAAAGAAGGTTTTCATAATGTCTAAACGTTGCCTGGTGCAACTTGAGGCCATTTTCTCTCGTTCTGTAACCTCTTACTTGTGAGAAGAGACCAACCCCCATGTCTCTACAACCTCCTGAGGGTCTTCCCTCAGCCTTCATTTTGTCAGACTAAATAGACCCAGCCTCCTCAGTTGCTCCTCATAAGTCTTGTTCTCCATGCTCTTTACCAACATTGTTGCCTGTCTTTGGACTCTAGCATCTCAGTCTTTCTTTTATTAGGGTGCCCAAAGCTGAACACAGTATTCAAGGTGTACAAAGTCTTGCCAGTGCTGAGTACAGGGGTACAATCGCTTCTGTGCTTCTGCAGGCTGTACCATTTCTGATAGAGACTGGGATGTCATATTCACGGTGGTATTTCTGCTGTGGTTTGCTTTCACCTACAAGAGTTCTTGTAGAAACATCAAAATTCAGTGTAAATGGGCATATAGAAAACAGTAGAGATGGCACTGTACATGTACTTTGGCAGTGAAGACATTGCTTGTTAGGTTAGAAGCTTTAGCTTTAAGATTTTTCTTTCTACTGTTGTTTGTATTAGTACTATAGTAATACATAGTACTATTAGTATTATGCTTATATTAGTACTATACTAAAAGTACTATTAGTACTCTTTCATCAACTGATTCATCAAAATTATGAAAGTAACTTTAAGGAAATTTAAGCAAAAATTGTGATCTTGACACAAACTCAGGAAAGATCTCTCTGTGATACGGAATAAAGGAAGAAGTGTGACTGGTGTACATGTAGTTGTTTTTGTTAATGCAGTTCAAGACACTGGATACTTGAGCAGCAGGAGCAATATGAAGCATTGAGGGCTTAAATAGCTGTAAGTAAGTGTCTGTAACTCAACTGCTTAGTAGGTGTTTGCCAGACTTGAAATGTGTGCCTCCCTCCCCTTCTAAAGTACATTTAAAGAACTTGCTAGTTGGTGAGGGAATTTTGTTTTAGTACTCATTTTGTGTTTATATAGCATAAAACACACATGGTTCTTCGTGTCTTTATTTTTTGCTTTCTCTGTTCTTCAGATATCAATATTATGATAATTGAATTCAGGGATTTTATAAAGATGGTCTTGTCTAATACCGATGCACATGTGTATTTATTTGAATGATAAATATTAATCTTAAAATTATATGTATCCTTAGCAAGTAAGGTTGTCTGTTATGGTGTAGAATGTCAGATTTTAAGTCTAATATTTCAAAACTTTTATTGACTTGGAAATCTGGATAGTGACCTATTGTAGGCAAAATGTTAGGTTACTGTTGCATATAGTATTATAAAATTATAATATACTTTGCTGCTGCTTACACTGTTCATAATGCAGCCACATCAAATTTTGACAGTGGGATGTCATATGTGCATGTGTGTATGTACTTGTACAGTGTCCACTTCTACTGTGATGTCAATGTGAATTCCTGTCTCAAGTAACTTTATTTTGCAACCTTTTGAAAGAAATTTAAAAGAAGCCAGTGTGATGAGAGCTAAGGCAAACTTGGAAGTAGATGGAAAGGGAAAAAGGGAAGAAAGATTTGCAGACCACCTCTAGAGGTTGTGACAAAACCGCCTCTTTACCATAGTGTTACATTAGCTGCTTTGCTCTGTTTTCAGGCTGAGAAGTGTGGTGTGGGGTTGCTTGTAGGTACATTTGTGGGTGGTTGCAGCTGGGATTGTTATGACTGAAACAGGTTGTAATTGCAACCTGTAGTGTTACTACTTGTGATGGCTAGTGCAGTGACACGGTAATTGTAGATCACACAAAATTCCAGTAAGCCTTGTGGGTAGAGTTTTGCATCTGCTGACTCATTCCTTTGTGCTCTGCCATGATGAGAGAGCTGGTCAAATGCAGAGAACTTAAATAATTGCATGAGTGTGTGTTTATATGCCAATAAGGCAACTCTCAGCCTTCAGGAAGAATAATGCTGTACTTCAGTGTGACTCTTAACGTATGGGTACAGTAAGAATTAGTGTGACTATTGCTAAGAAATTTTTATTAATAGGTAGAATCATGCAACTGCTTTTTGCTAAATTTGTAAAAAATATAGGTAACTGTAAAGCCTCAAAAAAAGTAGTTTCTGTACTATTAATGTAGTTTCTACTGGATGGAAGCATGTTAGTACTCTGGTGGATGCTGTGTATTATGGGAAATCTTTATAACTTACCACAGCTCAACCAAAAAAGGTGTCGTGATAATTCCCTGACAATACAAAACACCCATGATTGTGGCAAAGGAATCTTGGCTGAATTAAATGTTAGGGAAACTTTTTGTGTGTTTTTGCATCTTGACAGATACTCTGCATTGCACCTTCTCTTCTTTTTCTTGCAGAACACAGCACTTGATTAGCTGCAAGATACTGGAGAAAATTCCTGCCAGGCTGTTAATTGCAAAGAATGAAAAAGATATATTTTTTTTATAGAATGATGGGAATTATAATCAAAGACCTGTGGTAACCTAGTGGTGACTTTTTCCCTTGTTTGTGTAAGCTGTAATGTCTATGGTGCTCCTGTATCTTAAAGTAAGCTTTCAGAACAAAGATATTTCTAGAGCAAAATGCCTCCTACCAGTTGCTGATTATGTATCACTATTATAACCCTTAACATTTCAGTGTTATTAAAATGCATCCATTAATCATGTCATGTTGTATGCTATTGAAACATATGATTTTTTTATGTGTACTGTTATGGTTTGAGGGTGTAGAAAGTATTGTCAGTTTGTATGGTGATGGTGGGATGGGACCATATAGCTCACACAAAGGGGGAATTCGAAATGCAAGCTAAACTCTTCAGCTTTCAAACCTGTTAATCAAATAAGATTGATTTGGTTCTTTAATTGTGTCCAAGGAATGCTATTCATGGATTTGGTGAAGAAGCAGCACTCTGTGTGGTTTGTGTGGTTTTTTTGGGGGAATACTGTTTTTTATTTTATTCTCCGAATTTCTCTGAACTGGCCAGGTGGTGAGGATTTTCTGTCAGCAAGCTTTCAAGTTCATTCAATGGTCTTCATACCAGCTCTCCTGGGTGCAGGTTAAATTTCTAGGTCTATTTTCAATTCCTTGAGAACAAACAAACAGAAAATGAAATGTGTTGCTAACAAGAGTAAGCTGTAATAGTTTCTGTTTCTTTCCCCTTCTACCAAAAATAAGCCCCAGCAAAATATTTTGACACTAGTCATATCTATTCTTAAAGGAGATATGGAGGGTATGTGAAGCGAGCTTTGGTCTAGAAAGAGCTAGATGACCAAGAATAGGGTAAGATTTAGCTTTAAAGTGTAGCCCTTGCTTTTTTTATAGTAAAGAGTTGCCATATGTCAGGTTCACTGACACTTGTGCTAATCGACATCTGCCCAAAATTGTATTTTGAAACTGGTTACTTGTTTCTGGGGATAAATTAATATGTAAATAATGAGTTAATTAACAGCTTTTCCCTTCATACTGTCTTAAACTTTAAAAGTATGGATTTAATTTATTTTTCACGGTGTTTGTATTATGACTGTGTGGGCTTTTCAAAATGTTAGGTGAATAAAATCGTGTTGTGCACAGTTGTGCTTATTTGAAGAATTGTATGGAGAAAAGGCCTATTGTTTGGGGAGTTCAAAATCTGGCTTTGCACCAGACTGAAGGGGAAGACAAGGAATGTCTGTCTGAAAGGGAAGGTTGTGAGCAAAAAGCAGGTCAGGTCTTGTCTGCAGCTCCCTACTTGGCCCTTGTCCTGGAGCTGGGAAGTGCAGGAGACTGCGCTGCAGAGAAATTAATACAGCAGGATTGGTGGGACAGATAGCTTTGACTAGGTCCCTATGTACTCAAAGGGTCTTAGGAGAACAATATCATATATTATATGAAAATTGAAATCTGTATTAGCTGTGTTAGAGCATAAATGTGAGATGTCTCGTCCTCAGTTCACGTGTGTGAAGTGCAATGCTGTTCCAGCAATGATTTATTACAAAAGAGGAGTGAATTACTGGTTTTAGCTTTTTTGTATTGGTTCCGATTGGGTGTTGCTCATATTGCTCATCACACATAGTGTGTGTTTTCACAATTTTTATGGTGGATTTTGCTCAAATATGAAAGTTTGCTTTTCATATGAAAGTTTATACTTAAGATTATCCATCATTCTTCAAGTTTTTTCTCAAGAAGTTACCTGTCAAGTTGAGAATTTTTGGTTTAGACCTGAAACTTTTGTATTGTTCTTACATACGATGCAGCATCTATAATTCACAGGCTGGGAACGTTGAATGAACTTCACTTGCCTCTGTCTCTCCATGTGAGACATGAAACTCAAGTTTACCAGTTGTGCCATAGTCTAGATTTAGGAAATTTGGCATGGCTCTTGCCTGAGTTTACATGTCTGCGTTGTACTGAAGGGCTGATAGTGAGAAGGGCCTTTCTGTGAGAATCTCTTACCTGTCTGGTCTGATGCTGAAAGCTACTTGTTCTAAACAAACGCAAGTGCATCATGTGACATAATGCATTGGAATGACACACCAGGGCTTATCTGAATAGAATTTGTAAACTTTGTCAAACAGTGCATCCCCAGATGGTCTGTGGCTTAACGCTTGAAAGGAACTGTACATGTAGTGCATGTGTTCTTAAAGACACTAAGAGCACAGCTCAGGAAAACGCGAGAATAAATAAGAACTTCTCTAAGCGTAAATGAATAATAGAATGTAAGAATGAAGGTGTTCTTCAAGAGGTTTTAAAATGAGGAAGATACTTTGAGCCTCTTATGCAGAAAGGGCTATGTGAAGTGTGGGCATTAGACTAATCTTGCCATCACAGCACAGTGAAATCAGTCTGGTTCCTCCCCCCCCAGTTAACATAAAGGTCTCCTAGTTTGTTGTAAAGGGAGGCCTGCAAAAAAGATGTGTTTAAACAGAACTACCCTGAATAGTAACAACTAAGCAATCAAGTATCTTCAGAAGCCTCAAAAAACATTGTAGGTGTCTCAAAAATTTGTATCATGGTGGCTGGTGTCCTGGATTTTTAAGTTCAGTCTCTTAGAATTAGAGCTGCTGCACTTGATTTTGAAGTTATCAGAAGCTGCCTGAAGTATAGGTTATGGTCCTAAGTTTTGTAAAACTTGCATATCTATGACATTTTATGTCAAGAATCCCATTGCCAACATAAGTGAGAGGCTGATGGTAGTAGTTTCAGGAGGATTCCCAGGTGGTAACATGGAGGTACTTAGGGCAAGATGTGACATCTTCATGTTCCTGCTGATTTTGGCAAGATGGAAAACTAGGGCTTTATTTACTGTGGAGAGAAAAAACAGCAGTTTTGTGCTTCAGCTCAGAAGGGAGACATGGCAGCACTAGCTTTTTGGAAGGCTGTCCTACTTTGTTGCAGAATGCGCAGAAATTAATCTTGTTCTAATTAGTTTTCCAGGAAGAAAGACTCAAATCCAACCATTAGCATTTGGCCAAAAAAGTTAATAAACATACAATACTGGATAATATGCACTATGAATACAATCAGTACACCATATGCGAACACACAAAATGTTTTACACTTCAGTTCTGAAAACACTAGAATTTCTTGTCTGTATTAAATTATTTCATATCTCCATAATGCTTTGAAATAATACCTTATATGTGAAATGTGTGTGTGTATACATATGCATATGCGTAGCATGCACAATGCAGTTACATAACTCACACATAAGCAGTTAAAATGAATAACTAGGTATGTTAGTTCCTTGCGAATGTGTTCACTAAAAATCTAACATTTTATAGGTAATAATGATGTGAAGTTCACCTTACACATCTGTAACAACTTGTTTTAAATTATATTGCAAAAAAGCATATGCTAATAAGGTGTTTGAGGAAAAAATTGCTAAACAATAGCAAAACTTGTTTCAAAGTACTGGCTGCCCTGTTTTGTCCATATTTTTCTGTTCTAGTGCTGTGGAATTCCTTTGTCTGTGTACATGGATAGACATACAGAGAAACTTATTGCAAGCTGAGGGGAAGTTCATGTGATTGCCAGTATTATGAAATATATTGAAATAGTTTGGTGTTTGCAGCACTAGTAGTATTTCTTTCATTATCTACATTGTTGGTTTTATATCTTGCCATGTTCTTTATTTTTCTTAAGCAGAACTGGCTAGCTTCAGTACGTTTAAACTACTAAATATTCAAGGAACAGTTCTGGCTGGAGGAGACCTCTTGAATGATCTGTGTGTCCCAGACTCCTGTTTAGAACCATGTCAGTGTTGAATTTGAACTAGATTTCTTCAGGAAATTGTTCTCTTGGGTGTCAGACATCTAGAGATAGAAATTGATCCTAAGAGATTTTTATTCTTTTATCTAGTTGTCATCCCCTTTGTCAATTCAGCATTTGTTCTACACTAAAATCTTCTGTCTTTTTATGAATTCAGGTTATAATGGGTAAAAGGCTTCTAACTGTCAGCACACAAATTGTCAGTGTTAGGAAATTAGGCCTACAGATGCTATGTGTATGTGTAGTCTTATAGCAGATGAAATTGTGTTCATGCTATCCAGGAGAAGAAAAGGTTTAAGTATGGAACTTTTGAGAGATTCTATACAGTTTGCAGATTATAGATTTATGACAAAATACATGTCAAATGCATGTTAAAATATACCATTATGCACACAGAATTTTTCTTCCATGTATATATATTTGCATCAAGAGTAAAGCTGGTAAAGCTCATAAATGAAGAAATGGATTTTCTGACAAACTATGAATATATCCGAATTTGCTGGCTCGTGGTGGTCTTATTAGTTATTGCCTTCTGCTGGTGCGTATCAGTCTGTGCTGACTGAAACTTTGGAACTAACCTGTTGCCCTGCTTGGCATCCTTTCGTAAGCTTTTATTTGGCAGCTATTCAGGCTGAGAAGTAGAGCCAGTAGTATTTTTCTAGGCTTAGTTCCAATAAAAGAGATAATATTTCTGTATTTTGTCGTATGTGTTTCAGGTGAGAAGGGGAGAATAAATGGCTGTTGTATGAGTGCACACCTAATATAAAACAGATTTTTAGATAATAATGTATTTTTCCAGTCGTGAATATAATGTGTTGTTTTTTCCATCTTGTTCTTTTAAAGACAGACAAGTACTTAAAAATACAACTTTTTTAACATGTCAGCTAGTGTAAATTCTTTACATTTCTCTATAAAGAAGAAAAAGCATGCCAAGTAATGTTGTGTTACAGGAAGTTTAACTTTGCCTTTTTGAGTCTAGAAGGACTTTGACTGAAACAGTGTTCCAAAACCCAATAAAAGTTTATTAAAGTAACAGCTATAAGTATCAACTCCCACTCTATTATAAATGCACTCCCTGCAGCAGTGCCAAAACGCTAATGTATAATAGATTTTCTTTTGCTAGCTTTACTATCCCTGTATGGCTGGAGAGGGAATGTATACAAAGGCCTGCAGTAATATGATGAGGGGAAATAGTTTGATTGTAGGGAAGGGTAGGTTTACATTGGATGTTAGGAAGTAGTTCTTTAGTAGGAGGATAGTTGAACACTGGAACAGGTTGCTCAGGGAGGTAGTTGAGGCCCCATCCCTGGAGATATTCGAGGTGAGGCTCAACAAGGCTCTGGACAACCTGATCTAGTTGAGGATATCTCTGCTCACTGTAGAAAGGACTCTGGTCTCTTGCAACCCAGCCCATTCTATGATTCTGTGGTGAAGTCACAATCATTGACAAGGTGTCTTGGGTGGTGGAGGAAGGTCAGTGCAGCTTGTTTGACAGTCTTCTTTGCTAAATCCTTACTCTCTTTCCGCTAAGAAGTATTTCCTCTTGTGGTTTGTTTATACCCTAACTCTGCTTGTTAGGTGTTGATTAGAAAGATTTGGATGGAAGGTTGATTAATATACTCATGTATGTTTAGTATCTACTGCTTTAGACTCATTGTCATAATGAAGGACATTAATTTTAATATTAATTTTGCAGTTAATTAGGCAAAGGTCTTTGGACACTGGGACCTTCAAGATCTGCTTGCTTTTCTTAGCATAGCCAAAATGGAGCCACTGTATCCTCACGAAACTGATGTTTGTTTATGCCAGCTTTGGGAACCTTCCCTCCTAGACCCAATATAGAAATCTCTTGTTTACAAACATCTTAGCCTTTTGTGCAGAATTCCCACAAGTAGTCATAGGAATGCCGTAGTGAAGGTAGAGTGTTATGAAGAATTAAAATGCTAGCCAACTCAGTCCATTATAGCATCATAGAATAGCTTGGGTTGGAAGGGACATGCAAAGGTCGTGTAATCCAACCTCCCTGCATTAAGCAGAGATGCATTAGACAGGGATATTCTCGACTAGATTAGGCTGCCCAGAGCCTTGTTGAGCCGCGCCTTGAATATCTTCAGGGATGGGGCCTCAACTATCAACCTGGGCAACATGTGCCATTACTATTTTACCCGGCTGCTTTGATGTTTATCCATTTGAAGGAAATGCTTAGTAATATTAATTTTCTATACAGACATTCAGTGTTAAAAAAAAAAAAAAGTAGGTGAAAAATGGATATGACAGGCTTCTTTAATTGTTTTAGATGGTGCCTGAAGGGTCTTCAGCAGACAACATGAATATGCAATTATAAAACCCAGGGTTTTTCTCCACCTAGTAGATAGCTTGTCCATCTATTTCTTAAGAACTGGTGTTATGCAATATTAATAGTCTGTGATCACTGAAACCTTCCCTTTTGTTAGTTCTAAGACTGCTTGTACTTGGTTGTGCAGCATAAGAGGATAACTAACCCTGGCAATACCAGGCTTTCAGAGCTTGAAAGAGTTAATTAGGTGGAGTATTGTGGATTTATGGTCATATTAGGTGAGGAAAAACTGTTAGAGGGAGCAAGGTCTTGTATGGTTCTAAAGAAGCTGGGTGTTACTGCATGTAGCTTTCCTTGAGCTATCTTTTTGACAGCCTCTTGAGATGGCTATCTGTTTAAATGTGTTTAAAGCCTGACAAAAAACCAGCTCTGTAGTAAGGGGGATTTTGCCTCCTTTGATTTTTATCAGGGCATGAGTAGATTTTCTTTAGCTTTCTAATACAACTTTTGAATACTGACTTGTATGATGAAGCAGTTCAATATCTCCAACCCACTGATCTGATCCATTAGATCAAGACATTTTTTTAATTTATGGAACATATTTTAAAAAGAGGTGAAGTTAGGTTAAATGGAAATTAACAATGAAGTTCTAGATAAAGCATCTGTGCAGCTTTCTGATAAGGAAATTCAAATAATTCTTTGTGCATAATGTGCCCATAAAAGTGGGGTTTGTGGGTAAGGTAGTGAGGACTATCTGGTGTTTTATGTGAAATGATCAGAAGTTACTTCTGAATTGAATGCTTTTTTTTATGTTTGGTAGACAAAACTTTTGATTCTTAACTTGTTGGGAATTTATTTAGAAGTAAGTCTTTCTTAGCATTGTGCTGAGCTTCGTTTGTGCTAGTTAATGTTACATGCAGCATTACTAACAATGTGCAAGCCAAACTGATAGAGCAAATTTGAAATCCAAATTTGGAAAGGAACAGATGGCTACTTATGTTTGCTGCTGGGGCATGGTAATAAAAACCTCAAAACCAACATTCAAAATAGCTTTATTTAAACACCTACAATTAAGTAGTTAGTGAAGTCCAGACTATGCTGTCACTATGTGCAGAGTCTTTACAACCCGTAGGAAGTGTGGGGGCTGATTCACACCACACAGATAATTGCTTTAGAATTGCTGCTGACTGACACTTCCAGGTTACTAAAGACCTTCAAGACCTTGCCCACCAAAAGACATGCTATAAATTCATTTTAAGAATGAACTCTTTGTGTAGTTGCTGCTTTGTGTTCTGGTTCCAACTTTGTAGTAATGCTATGGGAATCACTGACTCCCTTCCCCAACTAAAACTTGATATCTGTTAATGTGAAGATAGTTGTCAGTGGAATCAGATGGGAATTGATATGCTGTAATTTAGAGCTTTGTTAATAAATGGCTTAATTTATCAGAATTATTAAGTGAGTTCTTTCTACAGTAAGCATATACTAATATGATAGTTGTTTTGGAAGGTTCTGTTAACAAATGCGTGCTTCTGAGAGGGGAAAATAAGCTGCTTTCAATATGGATGAGGAAATTTGCCCTAGTTTCCAGTTACTGAGTAATAAGTATATTTTGCTTACTTAAAGTAAAAACACATTAGTAAAGCCCATGAATTTTTTACTGTATTGTAGTCCTATTGAAAGCAAATTAATAATGATATTGTTCCTGTAGCTAACCTGAGAATGTGATTAATGTTCAGTAATGCACATTCTAGTGTATTTTTGCAATATGAAAACCTGACTGTTTAGTAAGAGTAAAATTTCAAATTAAAGCAATAAATCAGAGTTACTGAAGTAAGGCCTGGAGTATGCCACACTCCTCGACAGACAGAGTGGTATTTTGTCCCATATACTTCTGGCAGCTAAAGTCTCTTTATCAGCTACTGTCTTTCCAGTCATGCTTGTGTTCACGTCTTTGCTACATGCTTCGCTGATTACCTTGGAAAAGGGCAATGCTGTAAGTGTTCAACTGACCTTTCAGTTTATTTTCTCTTGTGTAATATGAAACATGAGCTAACACAGTCTTAGTCTGCTGATTTTGAGAAAGAAATCTGTCTCTCTACACTTTTGCAGCTTTCTGCTCAAATATGGTGGATTTTTACTGTAGGTAATTGAAGAAGAACTCTATTGACTTATTTTAGTTATCACCACAGAGAAGGAAATTATTATAGCTAACAAAGCGTGTTAATTGTCAACTAATCATACACTAAAACTACTATGAGACATAGTGAGTCAGTTACTTAAATGAAGAAATGTCATACTGAAAGCATTTTTCTGAAACATCCAGATGTGTAAAACAAAAGGAAATGTATATCTGCTATTTTGCTTTTATACAAAGGAAAAGAACACATACATATGTTATTTTTTTAATTGCTGTTTTATTTAAGTTGTTCTCTCATGATGGGGTCACTGTCATGAGTGCTTGGGCAGATAAAGCATTTACATAGCTGTGCTGTTCCATGAAGTTGGAACATAGCTTAGTATCTTAGGGTTTCGTGGGTGTAAATGTGGGGTTATTTTGGCTGTCTTTTAGTTTTTAAAAGAAGCAAACTTATACCTTTTATCTCACTAGAGAATGGAAGATAAAATGGCTTTCTTGTAGCAAGTGTTAATACTTATGTACACACTTATCTAATCTCACTCGAATTGATGTCTCTGAGTAGTTTGCTAGGCTTGTGATGGAAAGAAATTGCTTCTTGCTCTTTCTAAGCACTAGTAATAAGTAACACTTATCCTGTGAGGTGCATCTGTGTGTTTCTAATAAACTGAAGGGGATGATAGATGAACAAACATGGAGGTAGCTAAAAGCTTCTAAATATGTGGGGAAGGTTGTTCACAAAAGTGAGATTGGTTTAGAAAAGTCAGTGGAACAAGTATTACTAAATTACTGTAGTAAGTTTCCATTTGATACCACTTGGAATCACTCCTGCATTTGTTCCTAATTGGGACACTGTTCATTAAGAAGCTGATGGCAAAAATGTTAGAGTTATTAAAACATGTAAGAGGCTTCTAGTCTCCTGTGTTGTGCAGGAAGTACAATACTACAGCTTAACTCACCAAATAATCTTCTTGCTAAACTACTACTGTAAGGTATTTATCTTTATTAGCCTTGATACGTTATAGGTCTCTTACCAGCTCTGTTATCAATAGCAACTACTGATAGAATATCAAGAAAAACTCAGTAGTTCCCCTTTGTTTTCTTCCAGATTTTAAGTTTTGTCATGCTTATACATACTAGACTGCATCTTGTTAGGGCTTGACTTGAACATCACTGCACTTTATTTTGAAAAATGTTGTTGCTGAGTCCTGCTTGTCCTCTGAGTAACACAGCAAGTGTTTACTCATGAATTATCCACCAGAAAATACTTCTTAATTTCTAAGATACTGCATTTACGTGCATTAGCTCTATATTTAAATCGTAGCACATCCAAAGAGAGCTGGGAATTTGCATCTGTTGGCTTACCATGGAAATTGCCCAGATATTGTTAAGTGCTGACATAAAATGGAGTGGATGTTACTACTTTTTGTTTGGTTTTTAAACTGTTTCTGCTTCTATTTTTAGTGCAGATTCCAATATTACAGTTGGAGAGCATCAGTCTCTTTTCACAAGTAACAAGTGACAGGAAAAGAGGAAATGGCCTAAAGTTACACCAGGGAAAGTTTACGTTAGACATTAGGGAAAACCTTCTTTATTGAAAGGATCATTAGGCATTGGACCAGGTTGTCTGGGGAGATGGTTGAATCTCTATCCCTGCTCAGGTTTAAAAATTAGGTAGATACAGAGCCTAGAGGCACGTGTTTTAGTTGTGGGCTTGGGTAAAGTTAGGTTAATTGTTGGAATTGATCTTTTCCAACCTAAATGATTATATGGTTCTATAATAGAAGCTGTTTGAAGGAGGTTTTTGGATGTAGCTGTTAGAAAAAGGTGTTTTCATTATCTGCGGAGTAGGTAAAAATTGGAAAAATGACTTGAAGTCTTCAACTTTTTTCCTCAATCTTAAGAATTCTCTGCTAGTTTGTATACTTACAGCACTCTTTTGTAGGACTAAGTGTAACAAATGGTTTAACTGTTCTTTATTTGAATAATTTTATCCCCAAATTAGTTGGATATGAGTTAATTTTATTTGTGAAAGAAATTTACTGTCATTGGGCAACCTGCAAAATCTTTAGTTTCCAGCTGAAAATATGTGCTGAACTGCCTCTGACTTGGGAAGGCAGCAGCTCAAGGCCGTTTCCTCTTATCCTGCTGTGTCTTACTTGTTAGAACACAATGACTACCACCTCACCACAACCTTCTTTCATGTAGATGTGGATAGTGAGAAGGTCTCCCCTCATCCTCCTCCAATTTAAATAACTTCAGTTCCCTCAGCTGTTCCTCACGGGACTTGTGTTGCAGACCCTTCACCAGCTTTGTTTCCCATTCTTTGAAACTGCTTCAGCACCTCATTGTCTGTCTTCTACTGAGTGGCACAAAACTGGAGAAAGTACTCAAGGTATGGTCTCACCAGGGCAGAGTTCAGGGCTTCATCATGTTGATAGTGCTGCTGGCCACACTATTTCTAATAGAAGCCAGGATGCCGCTGGCCTTTTTAGCCACCTGGGCACACATTCAGCCATTAACCAATATCCTCCTGGTCTTTTTCTGCTAGACTGCTTTACAATCACTCTTCCACCAAGCCTGTCCCATTGTATGGGGTGGTTGTGACTGAAATGCAGGTCCCAGCACTTGGCATTGTTGAACCTCAAGTGATTTGCCTTAGCCCTTTTATCTAGCCTGCCTGGATTGCAAAGGCTCCACACACTCCATTACTGATGGGATGCTCAATCCCCTCATCCAGAACATTGATAAACATATTAAAAGAGCACAGGTCCCAATACTGAGGCCTGGGGAACACCACTTGTGACTGGCCACTAGCTGGATTTAACTCTGTTCACCAACCCCTACTTTTTTGTCCAGTCAGCCAGCCTTTTCTTCTTTTTTTTTTATAATCCAGTAAAATGTGTACCCATGAGCACTCTGTTTCTTCAGGCAGTGCTGTGGGAAACAGTGTTGAAGGCTTTCTTGAAGTCTGGGTAGATAATGCCCATAGCTGTTCCCTCATTCATTAAGTGAATTGCCTTGTTGTAGATGGGATCAGGTTAGTTGAGCAGGGCCTCCCTTTCAAAAAACTTGTTGACTGGGCCTGATTAAAGGAAAACCACTTGGAATATTCACGGAGTCTTCACATAGGTAAGAATGAACTTTGATTATTGATTTAATCAGCGGTTTTTATAGGGTTTTACAGGGTACACGTAGCTGAAGCGAAACTACTATTGGCTAAACTAATTTGACCACATGTATTTACTTCCACATGAATGGTTATATGCAGATCTGCATGCACCTCTACATCGGTCTCTCCTCCCCATCCTGCGGTTAGCATGTCTTGCTTATCATCCTCTTTCTTGTTTACAACATCACTGTTCCTCCTCATTCTCGTTATTCAGGGAGGCTTCAAGGACAGTGCCTCTGGGGCTGTAGGCTGGGTTGTGCAAACAGGCCTTGAGTAAAATATCGTGTCCTTCATCTGCTGGAATACTCTTCTACACCTGATAAATTAGTTTTCCTTCACATCCTGTGTGATTGTACTCAGAGTGACCTGCCCCATAACTTTCCCTACAACCAAGATCAGCCTGACAGGTATGTAGCTTTGTGGATCCTTCTTTCTGTTCTTTCTTCTTGATGACCATCATGTTTACTAATGTTCAGTCAAATGAGACCTCCTTGTTTAGTCATCAAAGCCACTGCTGATCAGTGATGGCAAGTGGCTTTCTGTGTACTTCTGACAACAGCTTTTTTAGTATCCTTAGGTGGATCCTATCTGGTCTCATAGTTCCGTGTGTCTAAAGGGTGTAATAGGTCACTCAGCATTTCCTTTTGGATTGCGAGGGCTGCATTCTGCTCCCTAGTCTTTCTATTTAAGAATGAGGTGAAGATGGCATTCAGTGCCTCAGCCTTTTCTTTATCCTTAGTCACTTTGTTTCCTTTTACATCCAACAGACAGCATATTTTCTTTACCTCTCATTTTGCTGTTAATGTATTTATAGTAAAAAACAAAAGTGGTTTTTTTTGTGTCAGTAGCCAGATTAGTTGGGTGTTGGCCTTTCTGTTTTACTCCCTGCATTTGTTATGTTGGACTACATCTATTTACTTGAGTCTGTCTCCTTGTAAGCAGCTGAATGCAGACAGCTAGAGGGAACAGCTAACTGTAGAGCAACGGAGATGGTGAAAATCAGGGATGTGCTAATCTGAGCAGGGTCTCTGCACTGGCTTTGGTGTAGGTGAAAGCCTTTGTGGCTACAGCTTGGAGGTGAAAGCAGCAATATTAGAAAAGATAATTTGTGAATGGCTCTATCCTCTTTAAAATATTCAGAGGTATTGCATCTACATTTTCAACTTATATTGTTGTACTTTAATTTCCATTTTGTTTTTTGAAGTGGTAGCATTCACAGCAGGAGTAGGAATGAGTGTTATTAGAGATGATTCTTTCAGGATTGTCCAGTTTCATATTCACATGTGTTCTTCCTTTGACTATCTTGAAATAAATGAAATCTATTCTGGCTTTCCCAGGCAAGTCAGTGAGTACAGCAGAGTCTTTATCAGCTTACAGCTGTGCTTCATGAGGTGGCAGCTGCTACTTCTGTGATTTACTAGTGGTGGTTAAAGATGCTTATTGCAAACAGTGGACTTCAGTGTGGAGATCAAAAAGCTTGTGTCCTGCATCCTGTGACCCTGGACCACATGGCTCTGTATAGACAGATCAGACCAGTTTAGGAGGCAGGAATGACAATTTTATAGGCAGGCCCTATGAAATTCCTCAGCATGGTGCTTGTTGAGTTAGACTAGTTACACTAAGAGTTAGACCACAGGGGAGTGTTTTTATAACATAGAGCAAATTTTATCTGCAGATTAATGTTTTTCACTGGATGCATAATAGCAAGAGCTGCTAAACTACAGGAGTTTGTTTTAATGTTAACATCACATCTTCAACTAAAAAGTGAGTTACTTCTTTTCCATAGCAATTGAGGTTTGTGCTGGTTTAGATTATTTTTTGTCAGTTTGGATTTCCAAGGGTTGTTAAAATAGAAAACCAGGGATGATGTTACAGTAAAGCGAAGTTTTATTAACATGGAGTAAAAAAAGAGTTAAAAGACAAAACGTGCAGCCACCCATCAGCTTTTACCCTTCTGTCCTTTTCTTTCCCTCTCCTGATGTAGAAGCAATTGCACTCCTGTAACATCGGGAAAATGCCACGAAGATACAGATCTTATAAAAGGGATATAGGGGAAAAGGAGAGAGAATGAATTGTCATTTACCATGTTTGTGTCACAGGAAAGAAAGCAGATTTTGCCACAATGGCTGCTTTTGCAGCAATCTCAAGGCTGAGAGACAACTCCTTTCCATATACCAGGGATTCTTCAGGATAAATACAGAATTATGGGGTGGGATATCTGTCTGTCCCTTGTCACATAACACGACTGATGTAATATTAAAGGAGTTCCCATGACACCGCTTTAGAGAATCAGTTGCTGTTTGTCTTCAATTCAGGTACTTACATGATACCCATCACTGCTAGTTGATGACAGCAGTGCAAGATTTTGGACATCATTCTCTGAAAAATAACCTGTCTGTGATATCAGGAGGGAAATTGCAGCTTCTGAGCTTTTTTTGATAGTGAAGTTGGTCATGCTTTTTCATAGTCCTGCAGTAGACTATCAGAACTCAAATCAGCCATTTTCAGTTCCTTATTTGCCTAATTTCAAAGTGTGCCTTTATTTGAATTGTACATTATTGTAGAAAAATAAACTTTAAATGTTGTGTCCATTTATTCCTCATCCTGTAGAGAGGTGATATGTAAATGGTATTATGGTGAAATGTGGGGCATATATATTGATGAATTTGAATTTGATCTTTTAAATCATTTCCTTACTGTTTTGATTGCTTATGGAGATTAGAATATGAAAGTATATTTATACCATAACAGGAATTGTTTGATGGTCTGCCTGTATCAGTAGGTGAATAAGTTTCTGACAGCCCAACCTTTTTTACCCATTACTATCCCCAGTCTTCCTGCACTGTCAGAGTGAGCTTCATTCAACAATTCTGAAGACTGCAATCTCAATATAATTCCAGTGGCATGATGGCTTGTATTCTTTTTTACAAGTCATCAGTATTCTTTAAAATCAAAAACCCCAGAGTAAAAATGCCCAGAGAAGTCAGAAGAACCTTACAAAACTGCAGGAGAATTTCAGCTCAATGTAATCTTAGAGCAAAGCATCAGAGATTGTTAGCCTTCAAACAGAGCTCATCTGGGGGGCGGTGGGGGTGGTTGTGTTGGAAAGATCTTACAATTTCAGTAAAACTGTAGCAGTTTTTTAACCATAGTAATAAATGTAGGGGGACCCAAGGCAGTTTTAAAAATGGAGTTCAGAAGTCTTAGTAGTGGTGGCTTCTTTGCTTTCCTATTTCCTGTTTAATGCTGATACAGCCGCTTCTGTAGCAAGCAAGAGCAGAAGGTTGACAATGAGGCAGTATTCCCTTACGAGGCTTCAAGATTAAACTGATAAATGGTATAAATTGTATCTGCAAATATACTTTTATTATTATTTATTGATTAAATGAGGAGGAAGAGGAGAAAAAATTCCCTTTCTGCTTTTGATCTTAGTCTTTCCCACATCTGCATTAGAAGAAATGTGAAGAGATGTAACTGCCTGCAGTAGCTGAGCGTTCTTTTCTTTTTGACTGTAGCTTTAACACTGTTGTTGCTGTAAATGTTTGTATTTATTGGAAGATGGGAGGATTTGGCGACAGAGTACTTTACTGGCATTTTCTTTCATATCCTTTTCCCTTTGGTATCTGTAGAACTGGGCTTTCCATATGGCCACCAAATAGCATTATCAAAGTCTCTTCTGTTTGCTTTCATGTTTTGAAGAAATTAGCATTAATACTGGGCTGATATTGTAGAAATAGATTATGAAACAAGTTGATGTGGACAAAAAGACTGAAAGATGAATAGGTACTAAAATCAGCATCATAAGCAGAAGAATGACTAAAATTAAGATCTGTGGTGTCAAGACTGAAAATAATCTGATCAACTGTTCTGCAAATGTTATTAAAAAGCATGAGAACAGGTGTAAAAATGCACTGAACTTTTGCAGCCAACTTGGATTTCATTACCAGACTGATTAAATGAGGGTATCTTGTATTCTGCTAAGGTCTTTCTGGCTGTAGCACTTTCTATTTAGATTGTGATGCCTAAGCAAAACAACAATGTATTTAGTTAAATCTAGATTCTTAAAATATTACATTTTTTTGTCAGTTTCAAAGGTGCCCAGGAAGAAGTTAACACATCTAATTGCTTGGAGGAATAAAGATTTGAAGGTCTTATGTGCAATCCTAATTCAGTGTTCTGACTTGCCATCAAACTCTTCAGTCTTTCAGAAGTTTTGTATTGTTAAGGCAGTTGACTCTGGAGGAGGATGGGAATTTTAATGGGAACAATGACTGAATGAAGTCGGTGGTGATAGGAATTGTGGCATTGTGAGTGTTTTGTATGTCATGGTTACCCGGTAAATGGGACATTATTTGGATAACAAATGTGTAAATTTCTGCTGAACTAAAAGATTTCAGGTCATCTTTTTCTCTGTTAACTGTATACTTAAAAATTATACACTGTAAGTCTGGGCATCTGAAAGACAAAATATTTGAAGATGCTGTATTGAAAAAGTAAGAGGAATAGCTGCTTGTCTAAAATATAAACCCATGTAGTGGTTACCAAGTTAATGTTGTCTTTACTGCTTTGCTATGGAGATGACTTTATTGGCAAGATAACTGCTTTCTGGGTAGCTGTTATACCAATTCACGTTTGATGTTTTAATCCTGTTTCTATGGACAGTCAGCCAATTCCTGCACTTCTATTGTAAGGGCTTAAACAAAGCCAGATATAAAGCGTGGGATAAAACAATGCTGTGTTACAAATTATGGATGTAACAAAAGGAAAAGACTGTTGTGACCCTGTTTTAGATGATGTTTATTGTAACTATTTGACAATGAAATAGTGCTAGGGGATGGGAAGAATGCTGGTGTAAAAGTGCTATTCTGTTAGCAAATGCCTTGTGTTGGGGGGGAGGGTTGGGGAAATGCCAAGAAGCCTTTTTTTTTTCAGTAAGTTTGAAGAAAATACTTGATTTTGGTATTACAATTTTAAACCCCATTGGTCTGTTAGTGGTGGAAAGATGAATGGATATGAGACTTGAATTGAAAAGCTTGCTTTTCTGTAAGAACTCCAGGAGCAAAAGCAGCTCAATTCTGCTGTCTGCACATCTCAGATGAGTGGTGGTGTACCTGGCAGTAGAGAAGTATGAGTTTTTGTAGTTATTACAGACCTGGAATTCTGTGGATCCAGTTGTTACTCAGTTAGTCCTTTAGCTCCAAAGGTAATAGCTGTACTTTTCAGGTAGGAAAGAGTTGTAAGACTTTGCAGCCAATCATTAAGGTTCATATTTTCATTGAAAAGTATGAAGGCAGGAGTCAAGCTTTTTTCCCATACTGGTAGCTCTGTATACTGTTGTTGATTCTATTCACATGTTCAAAATTTTACAAGATTCACACTTTTCAAATGTGTCCTGTGTGCCCAGTCTGCTTGGCATACATATCATGTAACTGCATACACACAACTGAACATAACATTCACTTTTAAGAAAGGGGTCATGAAAAGCTGTCTCACCAATTGATTCAACTTTTTTTTTTATTTTAACACTTGTATGCTATTTGTAAACAGTATAAATCTTTTGGATTGATTGAACAAAAACCACCTTTTATTTTCTGTGTTCATTCCTGAGGTTTCAGTTTGGAAGACAAAAATGGCTAACAAGCTTCAGTAGTAAAGAAATCAAAGCAAAACCTTCTGTGGATGCAAAACTACACATTTCCAAACCCTGGATTGTGAACGTGCACTTAATTGAATGACTTCCTTTTAAAGCAGCAATAGGATACAGAACTATGTATCTGCTGTTTTGTTTATTTTCAAGATCTATGACAGTTAACCTTGTTCTGTGCCCTAATGTTTCATCTCCTGAGACAAGCTTTCAGAATATTTCATAACACTAGTTCTAGCACAAACCAAGTAAACTGCAAATCTTTGATAATTTTAGGAGATGGTTAAAAATCAAAACAATTCTTTCTAGAATATAATTTAAAAACAATTAAGGAGAGCAGTTGTTTCAGTTGTGATTTCTGCAGTGGTAATGCAGAAGTAATACCTGAATTAACTTTCTTTTATACAAGCAATGTGCTTGTGTACAAATTAAAGTAGCGTTTGTGCTCTATGTACATGATTCTGTATTATTATTTCGAATTTGGTTCAATATAAAAAGCTATTATTGTAATAATGTTTTACATCGCTGATCATCAACTTCTATTTCCTTACTTTTCCATTTTCCAAAAGAAATTGTGTTTATTTAGCACATAATCCTGTTCACCATCACTGCAAAATGAGTAAGGTTTCTTTTACAGTAGTGCTTATGATCACCTTTGTCTCTTTCCTTGCCTACACTTTTTGAATTTTTGCCTGTCAGTAAATTAAAAGTGGATGTATTCCTAGCATTTCTGTAACAAGAATCCTGAGGTATAGTGCCTTTTCCGGAAGACATAAATTGTATAAATGTTTTCTAAAAGGTCTCTCTCCTCCCACCTCATAAGCTCACCTCAAATCCTGGATTTGATTGCTGCTTATTTTTTTGGAAATGAGATCAATAGGTTTGATCCCTGTTTGCTTGGTAGGACCCATCAAGAAAAAGCGGTAAGCAGTCAGCATGAGTGTGCCACTGGGTTGTATAAAGCTTATATTCTTTCTTTTCTGCACTGAGATTTCAGTCCTCCTCTGACCTCTGTTCGTCTTACAAATATGTCATCTCTCTCCTTCCTTTCCTCATTTCAAAGACATGTATGGCCTTTGGTTAAAGATTCACCTTACCAGTTACTTATTACTGAATGTCCAGCCAAAGTTGTTCTTAAAGCTGTGAAAATGTATTTGCTGTGAAAATGTATTTGTATGAAGTATGGGAGTAGGGGGAAGATAAGCTATTTCAAAAGTTCTTTTGTGTTTTATGTGTCTGATTGCTTCAGCTAAATCTTTTCTGGAGTTGGAATGGTTATCTATAGTAAATATGAAAGGGTTCCACTGCAGAGGAACTAGTTAAAATAATGTGTGGCAGGCAGCAATTCTGAAATACCTTATGTATGGCTGGGGAATAGGAATTTTCAGACAACACTGCTTTCTTGTGTAATATACTTTATATATTATAAAGAGAGTCTCACAATTTAAAGGTAAAAATATCAAAATACTCCCCCTGCAAAGAAGAACCATTCAATGATTTTGACTTTACCAAATGATCTATGTTGAACTTTTAAACCAGTTAGTGACCTGCTGTGTGGTTTGTATTTAAATTTTATGTAAATTTATCTGTAATTGCTGTTAAAAATGAAATCAGTCATATATATATATATATATATATTTAGGTAATACACTTAAAAATCTGGCAAAAATAATCTTTCTCAAGCACTGTAAGTGAAATTGATTATCATAGTAGTAATCTGTACTGCACTTCTGAGGATATACTCATGAGCTAATTTTAAAGGAATGATGCAGGTGCATGGCCCAAAAGCCCTAAATATACTTGCTGTAGTGTATTCTGAGGCATTTTCAAATCTTGTTCCCCTTAAAGGTGAACAGTAGTCTTAATAAAATGTTGATAGTAGATTAACGCTGAAAGTAGTTATTACTCTAATACAGGTAGTGCTATTTGACCTTAACCAGGAAAGAGACATTTTAATCCCCTATTTTGAGCTAGCAGAGGGGCAATTCTAGAACACAATGTTAAAAGAAATTACAGAGCAGGCTTGCATTAGTGTTTTTAAATACCAAGAAGATATCCTCCCATTATCCTGTTTTCTGTTTCCTTTTTCAAAAACACAGCAAGTGTAATGAGTCAGATAAGTTGTTCTTGCTGGGATTATTAATTTTCATACATTTTTGAAAGACTTCTGTTAATGGAGAAAAAACCTACAATTGTAATTTGCGTTGGGATTGTCTTATTTAACAGAAGATTTACTGTGTTTCTTTGCGTTTCTTTACATTTTAAGAGTCAGAGTTGAGTATTTGTGTTGTTCACCTTGTTTTTCTTGCATTGAAGGGAACTTTGAGAAAACATAGCAAAAATATCAAAAACCTCTAAGCTGTTACAAGCAAATTTTTACATTCTAGTTTAAGGCATTCTGACTCCTACTGGTAAAAGTAGGGTATGATCTAAAGAATTACTTTAATAAATTGCTAATTTTTGTTTCCCAAATTGTTGAAGTATCAATAGTCTTGCTGATGGCATCTGTAAAGAGGTTGCCTACGGAGTTGTTTTCTGCATGTGCCAGACTTGTTTCTCTGCACTTACCTACTGTATTGCAAACTTTTCAGTTTCTATCAGATTGAGATTGTGTATCAGAACTAGCTGTGAGAGGTGTAGCAGGCCTATAAAATTCTCCATGGGAGGTCTCCGTCTCATATTAGTAAGATAGAAGAAAAAGTGCTAGGCTGTTCAGAGTGTGAAGTTGTCCTGTTGTGTAGTAATACTACGATTTCTTGACTGCCAATGAGGAGTTGCAATCTTACACTAGAAGTGCAAACCATTCCCATAAAGTAGAGAAAATACAGACAAATGTGAAGATTGCAACTTTGTACTGTGTAACAACCATGGGAAAATTGTATGGTTTGTATTTCATATTTTTTCTAGTTTTGCAGAGAACAGTGAATCTGATATTGTCTAAGGACATTGCATAACAGTGTGTCTCACTTCATGGAGTTTTTTAAATGTTTTTACACCTCTTAAAGCAAGAAAAGCTCTTACCAAACTTTCTAAAAGCCTCATATCTGTTTTCATTGGAAGGTATTCTCTGTTTTATAACCACTTGAAGAACATTGAGGAAAATGAAGGCGGCCTTGATGAATTTTCAAAAAGTTACAAAGCCTTTGGAGTTAACCAACTTGTGGATGGGGGAATATATTGCAAAGAGTGGGCACCAGGAGCAGAAGCGGTGTTTCTCACGGGTGACTTCAGTAAGTATTTTTAGGAAAATTTCTTTTTTCCTGCATGTTTGAGATCAGTATCCTCTTAAAGACAATTTCGTAGCTATGACGAAATTATGAAATGTGTATAATTATTTAAACTAATAATATTTTACTCTACATCACAGTAGTCTAAGAAACGTATCTGTTTCTAAGTATGGTCAGTATTATGTATATCTTTTTTTTTTTAATGCCTATGAAGCGATGAGTCATGTAGAGGATCTAGCTTGGTCACGCTGCAAGTGTCAAAAATAATGGAGGCTCTACCCTTAATCTTCTATAAACATTTATATGGAGTAGGAGAAATAAACAGTTGCTTTATCTGTTTACTGATCTAACAATGTTGTCCAAGGAACAAGGTGCTTCAGAATTCCCACTTATAATGTAGATAAAGATCCTGCTGGAAAACTGTAACCTAAAATTAAGCTAGCACACACACAAAAGATTAGATGGTGTTCTCTTTAAGGGGAGGAAATGGAGAACTGTTAGCAGAACAGGAGGGTGACAGGATTACATGGAGGAATTGAATTGCTTATTCTGAGAACCAGGAACAAACTTACTTTGAACTTCAGACCATAAATTTTCTCCTTTTTCAGAAGGCTAGCTATACTCAAACCTTGCTCGGCAAATTCCTAAATGGAAGTGATTTGTACTTTTGTTCCTAAATCTTGGAATGCTAATTCCACTATTTATTTTTTTGTTTAGGATTTTGAGGGATTTTGTTCTCATTTTCTCTTTCACCTCTCAACTGTTTTTCTTCAGAGTTACATATTAGCCCATTAAGGCAAGGTACTAGGAATTTCATTGCTGGCTCTTACTGAAATGTGACTTTATCGTTTAGATGGTCTTATTAATTTAACTGCATTCCAGAAGTATGCAGTGTTCCTTATCTTTTTATTTAGTGCATATACTGACCTTGTGAATGTTTAGTGTGTTCATTTATATTACTAAAAATAAAAATTGGTTGCCAGCTTGAGGCAGCTAACTGTCTGTTTCAGCAAAAACTTGAACGTTGAGTTTTCCTTCTTCCTTCCTTGTCCCTGTTTGAGGAAACAAAAGGGCAATTTGAGGAACTAAATTTAAATTACATATACCTATACAACCCTAGCCATTCTATGATTCTATAATTTTTTCAGTGCTTTGTTAGCAATCTGTTTTAGTGCTGTTTTTTCTATAGTCCCAAGGTAAATACACTTAGAATAAGGAAAATAAAATGTTTAAATATTTGTTGTTTCCCAGAGTCATAAATTGCATCAATTTTGGTTGTCAAAAATTTGTGTTTTCCTTTATTCTTTAAGAACCAAGTGAGAAGTTGTGTAATCATTTGAGTTTACAGACAATAAGTATTTAATTTTAAATATTTTGTTATTTATGAAGAGGACAAATAGGAAAGTTAATGAAACACTGTTTTCATTCATGGTCCTGTTTGATATGGTTAACCTAGTGAATGATAGAGTAGCTTTCCTTGAGGTTGTCGTTGTCTTTTTATTGGAATATATATAAAAATGGGTTAGTGTAATATTTGAGTTTTAATGTGTGAATCAGACCTGTCCTCTGATTCAAAACTGAATAAGTCAGGACTATAGTTCTCCTATTGCTAGATAATATTAATTTTTATTCATCAATACTGACTGCAAGGCAGCTATATGAAGAAATTTTAATAGCTCACCTTTTTATGCACGAACATAGAAAATTCTCCTTACCTTTCCTCTACTCTCTGTAACCTACCCTTTGATCAAGGTTTTTATGTAATAGGTATTTTATGTAATAGGTCTTCAAGTTAATTTATTCAATACAGTTGAAGACTAGAATGCATTTGTTTGAAACACTTTCATAGATGACCATTTAAAACCAAACTTTTCATGAAATTGCTATAGTATTTTATAGAATGATATAACCTGTAAATTTTTTGGAGGTCTAAAGGAGTGCATATACAGCAGGATAGCTAAAAACGGGAATTGCTTTCTGAACTGTAATTAAAATATTTTATGCAATAAATCACATGAATCAGAAATCTAGTACTAATGTCTTTGAGTTATTGTAGCTAGATGCTAATGAATTGTGTCAGTAAGAAGTCAAAAGACTAAAAAGAAATTCACTTTAATGTGGAAAAGCTGTGTTTGTCCTATATATCATATTCATCAGTCATACTAAAGTATTCATTCCCAAAGGGAGGAGATAATGTACTTGGAAAGCCTAGTGGAATGGAAGATTGTCATTCAATTCAGATGAGCTTTAATAATAGTCTAATGAGAAATTGGGTTGCAAAACCCTAAGATTTAGATTCAGGTTGTTACAGATATCTTTAATTAAAATTGAATCCTTTTAACCTTAAGTTTTCAAGCAGGTTAAAGTCTAAGTAAATTAATGATTATATTGTCTTTTAATTGAATATCAGGATTGATTTTAATAGGATTTTTTTATAGAGAACTGTAATTGAACCACATGGAGTAAAGTTGAAAATCTGATGCAGAGAAACAAACAAGGAACTTAAAGAGTACCTCTTTGTTTTATACTGAAATATAATATTTAATAGAAAACCAATCAATTTATGCTTTGGGATTTTTTTAATTCTCTTTTAAGAGAATTAAATATCCAATTTATCAATGTTTTACTCAAATCTCTTAAATACTTGATCAAAAGACACAAAATGACAAAAAAAAATTAGTCCCTGCTATTTAATCTGTAACTTTTTGAGGATCAAAACCTAGTTACAGTGGTAAGTGTAAGCTGTCTTAGAGATGTTTCAGAATGTATAAATAATCTGATTGTCGATAATAGCTTCATTATGAACTGTGCCTAAGATAAACATGGATAGGTAAATTTTGTAATGACATAGATGTGAAGCCTTAGTTCTGAAAAAAAGTTTTCAGGTGGCATTTTATGCCTTATAGCAGATATAAAACTTTGATATTTTGGCCCAAATTATGGTATTTTTGTACCCTGTTCTGAGACACTTGTAATGGATGGGTTATGTCCTATTTATAGAATTCATTCTTGGTATCACTGCATTCTGGGGAAAAAAGCTGAAATCTAGTAATAGCACATAAATGTATGTTTGGGTTGGAGAATGAGAAAAATAAATTTAGGAAAAATCCCATACTTTCAGAGGTTTTTTTATTGCTTCTTTAAAGTTCTATAGCTGGAGAGAAAAATGGTATGATGCTTTACTCTGTATGGAAAGTATCAAATGAACATCCAAAAACAGTATAAAGTTTGTCAATTAGTACTGTCAGCATCTCCGTAAATCAAGTGTATGAGGCAATTAGTCAGCTGAATTTATGATACTAAAGGCAGTACCTTAAAAGCTTAGTGATGACACACTGAATATTTTATCTGCATACTGTATTGCTACAGAATTTGGTGACTATTTCAAAACGAATCACTGAACTGTAAGTTTTGAGGATAACTCATGGAATTTTTTTGGTAATTGGAATAACAAAAATAGAGTTCAGAGACTCAGCAGGTTATCTGTAAAGAATATTTTAATTTTAAAATAAAGCACTAGCTTTAAGAAGCTTGTATATGCTAATTTGAAAGTCAATATTTGATATAATACCTTGCCGTACTTGTGGTTTGTCATTATTCTTGCCCATTTCTTTACCATTTCTTTTCTGTCCCAACTAATAATAGACCTCAAACATTGTAAACTATTTGCTTTGGTTTCTGCCACCTTCTCGTTTTTGCACTAGTGGAGAATGTTGGTGCTGTGTGGAGCAGGGGTGAGCTGGTTGTTTCTGAAGAGATTTATATATTATTTAAACTCCTGACAGGTTTCCTTCAGAGCCAAGAATGGGGAACAAGCCACTGGCCCTCATAACTAGGGTATCCAACAACTGACTGCAAACTTTTAGGCTCCTAGATAATTTTTTTCCCAAACTTGACTCAAGTATTACTAAAATGGAAACTAGATAATACTGTGATGTGATACTGAACTACTTACTTTCTTCAATATTTTTATTATAGAAAAATTCCTAGATTTCATGAGTAAACTCAGATAGTGCTGTATTTATGTGCAGAGGTTTACAGTATAAGATGCTACTTAATATTTAGGGAGACATCATATTTGAGAAGTAATACCATTTGCTTTTATGCCAGTGTTAGAGCTGTTTAATGAGTCTTTAAACACATTGCTAGCAACTGATATTGATCTACTGGAAATTGGGCAATGTACAAGGAGCAAGACTAGCTGACCACTATGTAGAACAAGATAGTGTTCTTACAGAATATCTCCACTTTTGTTCATATTTCAAACAAGTAGTACAGAAGTATGTTGTGGGATAGGGAGGTTTTGATGCCCTTTTGCTTGTCTGAACTGCAGTTTGTCTGATATATTTTCCCCAAGGAAGCTGATTGATTGCTCTGAGCATCTTTCGGTTGATTGTGTGTGGAATGTAGAAATAGAATCGAGGCTGAGGTGAGACCTTGGCACTCTCTACAGCCTCCTGAAAAGAGGCTGGAATGACAAGGGCAGCAGCTTCTCTTCCCTGGTGGCAAGACATAGGACTAGAGGAAATGGTTGCAAACTGTGTCAGGGGTGATTTAGACTGGATGTTAGGAGGAATTTCTGCAACAGAAGGGTTATCAAACATTGGAATAGGCTGCCCAGGACAGTAATGGAGTCACTGTCCCTGGAGTTATTTAAACAACTCATGGACCTTGTGCTTAAGTACGTAATCTACTTGTGACCTGACAGTGCTTGGTTGAATGTTGTACTTGATAAATTGAAAGGTTTCTTTCAACCAAAGATATTTTGGAATAATGTAAGAATTCACTGGCTCAAGTTGATTTAGTAAACTTTTCTTAGTAAAATTTTTTAATGAAAAAAGAGTTGTTTTCCAGAGTTACTTAAAACTGTGGCATTTCAGGCTTAGTTTCCCAGATGTGATATCATTGGTACTGTGTGGTTTCTACCAAGTTTGTTTGCAATTGTCCCCTTTCTTCCTATTTAAGACTGTTTTCATATCAAACTGAAGTTTCTCAAAATAAGAGACAGTTTGCAGTGTGTGTGGCCAGACCTGGCTATGAGCTTTTAATTTCTGGAGGTTGATTTTGACTACATTTCATCTATTTCCTCTCTCCATAATCAACAAGTGCTGGTTAGTTTACCCCACAGTATTGTAACTGTCATGTGTTCTATTGGCTTGTTAGGATATGAGGTTTTTTGTTTTAAATCTACATTAAGTGCTACTTTGCAGCCATTAATTTTCATACCACCATGATTTAATAGTATTAAAGTTGGTAGTGTAGTAGGAGGAGTAGGTTATTTTGACTTTGATCAAAGCAGGTGAAGTAGAAATAATTTAATCATTGTCAAGCTAATTGGAGTACAGTTTCCTAGTTAAAATCTTGGATATTTTATTCAATCTCTTCTGATATAAAAGTGTTTGCTGCCACTGAAGTTTAATCTGAAAAAGGTAGAACATGCTGTTGTAACTTGGCATTGTAATTGGATATCTTTTGAGATAGTAATATATTTCTTATATTGCAGATGGCTGGAATCCATTTTCTCATCCATATAAGAAGATGGAATATGGGAAGTGGGAGTTGTTTATTCCACCTGGACAAGATGGTAATCCTCCTGTGGCCCATGGATCAAAGCTAAAGGTGTTGTTTCTAGATTTTTCTGTACCATTTTTGTAACTTCTTTTGCCTAACTGCTTTTTTGTTTTCTCTTAAATAACTATCTTCTAATAATTTTAAGAAGCTTCATTTTATCCACTTTAGCAAAGTGACCTCAATGAATGCAACATTAACATTGAACACTAATTGAACTCTATGATGCATATGAAGAAGCATAAGTGGCATAAATATGGATATTGTAACATGTTACAACATATGAAAATAGCACTTATATTACTTATTTTTAAAATTATTAATAATGTGTAAAGACTTTCTGTATTTGCTGCAACAACTTGAGATTAAGATTCTGTTCAATTTCCACTGCCTTGCTAATTGTTGTGGTTCTTCTAATGATGGCTTCTAAAGTCAGTTTTTCATGTTGCTTTAATTGTACATGCAGTTCTTTTAAGACTTCTGTATTTTAGGAATTAAGGGTATTAAGTGGTAGGCTTAGGTTAAGTAAGTTAAAACTAAATGCAGACACAGGAAAAACTTTGTGTACTCTTGAAATACAACTTACATAAAGAAATTAACCAGAAATTAATGGAAAGCTTCTTTGAACTGTCAAGTGCTGCAGTTGTTACGCTTTGTGCAGATGGGCATAAAAACTAACAGTACAGTTTCATATTTCTAAGTGAATACTGATTTCAGTCAGATGTACCTCTGAGAATTTAAATTGCTTCAGTCAGAGTTTTTGAGTTCTAGAGAATGCTGCGTGTTAACAGAGGACATGAGTGAATAGTTGAGGAAATAAATGTACTGAAATCTTCTGCAGACCAGGAAAACTAAGAAAGTGGGAGCATTTGTACAATACCACTATTTCCAGGGCTCCTATCAACAAACCTAACACACTGAAAAAAATCCTCAGTTTTCTGCTGAAAATCAGCTTAGGTAAACAAGAAATCTGCTGAAACAAAGATGTGTATAAAAATGCTCTGGAAATGCTTACTCAGTGTGTGTGCTTATCTGTGTTTTTTTTTTTTTTTGTTACGGTCTATGAAATCGTCCCAGTAATAAATATGGATAAATTTAAATTTGGGAATAATCATTCAAGGATGTGAAAGCTGTTTTTATTTTACAGAGCAGGAAAGAAAGCAGCTGTCTGCATCTCAAGTATAGTAATTATGCAGTAATATATGAGATTGCAGAATGGTTATTTAATATTTTCTGTGTTTTTCAGATGTAACTAGGTTTGATTTTATTTTTTTTTGATTGCTAAATTTATCTTGTATGTTTTATCTACAAAACTGTTAAGCTTCACCTACTCTAGAATATTCTGTGTGCAGCATAGAGACAACAGGTTGTAATGATGAGTGCTAATTATTAGCACAACAGCAAAAAGCATATATTCTTCAGCTTTTCTCTATGGTAAGATTATTTGAGTCCATTTATCTATATAAGCGCTGCCACTGTATCTTATACTGTAAAATACATTCTTTCCATTAATCATGTTCTTTGGAGTTTAAACTCCATAAAGACTGCATTATGCATAATTCTTCAGTATTCAGAATTTTTAACTGATAACTCTTGGTACTGTTGAACTACTAAGATGATTTGGTATTCTGAGTCTTCGAAAAAGTCATACTGGCAGAACAGAATGAGTTTTTCCTTGTTGTTTTTTTTAACAAGTTTTTCTTTTTACCCTGCCACATCTTTATTTGTGCTTATTTACGTGGTCAGTTTTAAACAAAGATGTATGAAGTTCTTATTACACTCAAAATAGATGACTGCTGAACAGCCTCGCAAAGCTGGCCTGTTTTGCCTGCCTATCAGAATTTGCTTTGAGTGTGCATGTTCTTGTCTTTAAAAACAAAAGGTGTAAAGATGTAGAAGCTTGATTCACAAGTGTGAATAATCATAACTGATGTTTTCATCCATATGGAACTGCTCCCAGTCTCGTTTGTAACTTTGCTAATAATCTTTCATGACACTTAGTTTTTGTTCTCTGATGCCTACATGACTGAGGATAACGTATGACAGTGTGTTATTTTGAAGGTATTTAGAGGATATAATTAACATGGGAAGAAGTTTCCAGTTAAGGTAGTTCTAAAACAGTTTATTTGTCACAAAAGCTGGATTGAGATTGGTATATTCCACATGGTAGGCATGTACATTATCCTCGTGCTACATCTGATCTTTTTATCTTGTTCCACTAATAGGTTCAGAAAACTGCTGCTCTGCTGTGTGTTCTCTTCAAACCTAGATGGTTCTGTTAAATTGTGATCGATCATAACTGGGTGTATTTTTGGAACAAGAGGATTTGTGTGGTAGAGCATAGTTTTGCACTTCTTGTTGTTCATGTAGAAGCTGAGAATATTGAATTGTCTGTATATGGAAATTACTATGCAGATTGCAGAACTAACATTGAAACACATGGATACTGTTTTCTCTGTGTGGTAGAGCAGGTAACAAAAACTGTTTCTCTTTAATAATGAAGATACTTCTCTTTTGCTTTACTAAAGAAGCAAAAGGGAGTTACAGGTCTTAAAATTACTTTTACCAATACTATTACTGAATAGTAAAGTTAAAATAATACATTTTAGACATTTATGCAGTGATTTGATTAATCTGCCAAGGGAAAAAGCCTCCTCCAGGAGGTCCTTATCTTTTACTTCTATCTGCACTGTTTTCATCTTTAGTTCTACACAGAAGAACGCCAAGTTCTGAAATAGTGACAAGGTCATTCCTTTTAGACAAGTAATTTCTAAGTCAGAATGGGAAATGGATGGAGTGTATCTGGTGACACTAATTTAGATTAGGTCACAAAATATTTTTGTAGGAAAATAAATGAGGAGCAGAGGTCAAAGATTTGCCTCTCTTCAACAGCAATAGGTGCTCTGCTGGAGTTCTTCATGCAGTCTTCTCAATAAGTAAATACAAACATTGAAGAAAGTAATCAAAAAGCCTACTGTAGATCTTCTGAAACATTTTTGTGAAGGGATGGATGCTTGTAACAGTTGAATGGTTCCCTTGTGGATTATGACATCCATCTACAAAATGAGGTTACATGCTAGAAAAGGGCACTTTTTTTCTTTTTCCCATGGATCAATGGGGAGCTTTGAGTTAAGTGAAAAAATGCAGTTGCTGTTGGGGTTGTGTGATGTAGTTTATTGGGGTGGGTTGGTTTGTTTGTTTGCTTTGTTTTTAAAAACCCAAAACTGCTGACAGATGTCATAAGCTGAGCACAGATTTAAAAACAAACAAACCAAAACCTAACAAAGCCAACTATTGGTTGTGCTTTAATAAATTAAGCCTCTTTTCTTTATTCTGGTGGAGGTAGTCTGAAAATCTAGTCCAGGACAAGCAAAGTTTCTGTAAATGTTAGCATATGTGTCATTCTAATAGTGACAGCATTTAGGGGGCAAGTGTGCTTATCTTCTTTCATGATTGAAAATGGCTGCATTCTCCTTCATTGTCAGAGTACTCTTAATTACCTCTGTGTAAGATGCTAATTTTGAAATAGCATCAATGGTGTTTAGGGTGAGGACAGTATGGGTAAATATTAAGGCATTAATATCTGCAGTGGAGAACTTGTTTTAATATATTCTGTTGTTCCTCAGTGTTCCTATAAAGAAAATGCACAACAAACAGAAAATTGAAACCAGTAAGAATTCAAACATAAATTAATTTCATAGAATCACACAATCATAAATAATTTCCATATTTGTTGTTTATGATCAAGCTTAAATTATTTTTAACATAGCTAAATAATAAAAAAATCAGTGCTTCCAAAATATTGGCAGTTATGATTGAGCTATGTGCTGCCCTGGAACAGAAAGAGAAACATTCCTATAGCAGAAGCCGTAGGTTTTCTTCTGTGAGCTGGAGAAGGTATATGGAAATAGTAGTAAGTTGTTTAATTTTCTACTAGTGATAGCATGTCTGTGATGTCTGAAATGGTTTAACCGAAAAAAATACTTGTAATAAATTTATCTGATGCTGTCAATATGCTGGCTGGATGCATGACATTAAAGCACTGTCTGCAACTAAATATCATGTACATTTATGAAATGTAGTTTAATGTGATTCTGGGTAATTCTCAGGATATGAACATAAGAGTCAGGGTGCTGATGTGGCTTCATAATATTTACCAAGGGCATACTAAAAATTAGAAAGATGGAAAATATCAGTGGCTAAATTTGTTGCATGTTTACTACAATTTTGAAGCCATATGAGCTAACTAAAAATAGGTAGCTTTTTCACATGGCTTTAATGTAACTGAGTGTAAACACATGAAAGTAAAACAAAACAAAACAAAAACCCACAACAACAAAAACAAACCAAAAACCTACCCTGTTTAGTAAGTTTTTATTGGATTTTAAGAGATCATTTCTGGGCACCATAGCAGCCTTCACAGTTTCTCTGATGATATTGACAACTAATAATATACAGCTCAGGGAACAAATAACATAATTTTTCCCTGGAAAGGTCACCTTAGAAAATAGTAGAAGACTTTTGAAAACTCTGTATACCATCGTTTGTTGAAGCACTATCTTTCCTTCTTTCATGTGCATGTCTATGTGTGTGTGTATTTAAATGATAAATGATACAGTTTTTTGAAGGAGTGTCTTGTGTTGTACTGAGGTGATTGCATGTGATACCTTCTGCATTTTACTTTGTTTGACTGTTGATCTTCTACTCTCCTGTATGTTTGAGTAGCTTCTGTGATTGATGAGAGGTAGGTATAGCAGCCAAGTTGAAGCCAAAATTGGGACTGATGTGACATTTGCCACTATTGGTTTTGAGTAGTTTTGCAATACAAATATATAAACCTTTTTAATATTAGAAGGTACAAAGTAGGAATTACTTTCAGAGAGAACTCTACTAGGTTAATGGTGAAGTATGCCAAAATACATACGTACTTGCAAGGTGCTGGGGAGAGGAAAATTAGTTATACAGAATATTGTTAAAATTTTATCCTTACAGTTTTTACCACTGTATCTTAGTCTTTGTAGTAGACCTGCATGCTCTGTGTTTAGCTTGTAAGCCTTGAAAAGAAATCAAGTATGTTGAGCAGGTAGGTTAATCAGTGTCAGGGAACCACTGCTGGTAAAATTCATTAAGTGTAATTACTGTCACTGATGAAGTAGATGATGTTGCAGCTGACCCTACTGGTCAGGAAGTCCAGCAGCACAGTTATCAGACTGACTTTGGAGTTCAGGTCTCGTGCACTTCAAGCAGTTTGCAGTCAAAATGTGAAGGCATTTTTAATGAGAATGTGAAAACCCATGAAACTTTTTAATAATGTGTAACAGGCTGGTGGTTATGATGTTAGGTTTAGAAGTGTTAAAGATGTAGTGGTTTTTCTGTAACATATGATGTAAAAAGGTTTTGTGCTGTCAGCTTTTACAAAGGGAGTCTTAGGTAGCCCTAGCAGAAGTACAGAACATTATTTCAATGGGAAGGCTCCGGAGGAAATGTTCACTGTTTTCATACCTATACAAATATGAACATTTCTAATGTATGTTTTCACCTCAGCTGGGGGTGGGGAATACCCTTGCTTATATCTGTGAAGTCACTTAAGTGTCATGTCTTACATGATTTCATGCATTAAATGATGTATATGATGGAAAAAATCAGACTTCTCATGTCTACAAATTTGATCAGTGACTACAAAACAAATGTTCACCAACATCATGGTATGATGCTATGAGCAAGAACATAGCATGGCATTCCTGGCATTTTGAACTTCAGGGGACAGGACTTAAATAATCTAGCATATACACTTCTCAACATTGGTAGTGCTGAATGACAAGTTAAGCCGTTAGTTGAAGCATAGGATGTTGCCACAGGTTTATTGCTTGACTGTAAGCTACAGCACTTCAGCAAGTTATTGTAGACTTCTGTGGGTTACAGACTAGGGTTGCTAGCAGGAAGACTTGTTATTTCATTGGGAGTTACGCGGGGTCTCAACTTTGCCTTTTTGGATCTGGTAAACAATACTCAAGTACTGGTGGTGGACTCAGGAGAGGTTGTAGCAATGATGAAGCATTGTAATGCAGCAGGTTATTGCTCTTTGGAGCCTTTTTTGCAGACTGAGCTTAGTGCTTCAGAATGTTCTTGTGCAGTTATTTTGGCTGGCTTAGTTCCCCTGTGGCTTAAAGATTGCACAGATCTTTGGTAGGAGATTTCGCTATGTAAAAATACTACTTTTTAGTGTATCTATTCAGAAGACAATTGTTTTGATTGGTAGATGTGTGATAACGTCCCACATTTTGCTTTTTATTTTGAAGAGAAGGGGAAGAGATTATTGAAGAAGGGAACATGAAATTTGAAGTCTGAGAGTCTTTATCAAATGTATGTAACGTGACTGTTGTTTTGGAGCAATTTTGTGTTGAAGAGAGGACCACTAAATAGATAAAGTGTATGACTTACTGTTATGTGCCAGTAATGAGGGAGCACATCACAATTCTCTGCAGTTTGTTATCCACCAGAGTGTCACCTAAGGTATTAGGGACTCTTGACTTCATGGCAGGGAGACAAAAGCAAGAGGAGGCAAAGGACAGTGGAATGGGCAAATGGAGTTATAAGATGCATTGTAAGATGAATACAACAGTAAGTAGAGGTGTTGACCGTGATCTGCCTTGTCTCCAAAAGGCTATCAATTTTAAAAAAAACTGTGAATGGGAACATGAGAAAGTGAGCAGGCTGTGCCACAATCACTTGTGCAGCAGTTGTCATTTGTACAAACACATTATAGCTGAGGTGGATACTTAATGCTTGGGTGCCCCTATTACATACTTCAGCAGCTTCTTTTCTACTTGACATGGCTTGAAACAACTCCAATAAGTCACACTTATTGTGTGTAATGTGCTTTATTATTATGGTTGCTTTTCCAAACATGCTTTCCTACCCCAGACCTCTTGGTTACATAGTGCATATGTGAATGCTTTTATATTATGCATGGAAAGTTTTACAGTCTTTGAGCTACATGGCTGTTATTACAACAATTTGGCTTAAGTCACTGTGTGTGTGTGGGTGAGGAGTAATTCTTGAACTGTTTTAGAGATTGGTCTCTCACTAATTTTATTTTGAAAAAAAGTTTTCAAAAACTGGATTCTATAAAGAAAGAAAAGCTTGAAAGTTGTCCTGCATCATAGATACATGTGTTTTCCTTTTTCAAACATAAACAAATTCTTATTCATTTCCTAATAATGCCTCCTTAGTACAAGCTAGTTATAAAGTCTGTGGCTTTTTTTTCCTTTGTAAATCTATGTATTTTTTTTAGAACATGTATTCTGTCTACACCTGGGCCTGTTGAAATCTATTTGGAATGTTTCCACATATTTCCTTCATTATTAACAACTCTTCTATGCTTTTCTGGATTTTTGCAGTTTGATTTTACTATGGTATTTTTATCTGCCTGCATAGATTATGAGGCTGTTGTATCTGCATTTCATTTTATAGTCAAGAGACAATGCAGTATTTTCTATATTTTTGTTAGTATTTACAAATTTCTTAGTTTTCTAAGAGAAGCATGGAGATGGAAGTGAGCAAAATCTTTCCTTTTTAATCTGGTTTAGTAAACTCGTTAAATAGTTTTAGGTTTTCACTGCAAATGAAATGCTTATGTCACAAATGGAGCTCTATCTCCCTCTTTCGGAAAATCAAGGCATGACTGCATGACTTTGAAGACAGTTTGTTGCCGCTTTTGTATCTTGATAATCTTTTTCAGTAAATTTATTTTCTTTCCCTCTAGGAGAAAGAAGGAGAACGAGGGAATTGCCAACAAATATTTAATAACCCTAATAAGTTTAGAGTCTGATAACTGATGTGATAAGTTTACAGAAAAATAATCTACACAGCAAATAGACCCCTCTCGCTTTTGGCTTTTGAATTCCACAGATTTCACTGCAGAATTAATTGTATAAACCACCTGAGAAGTCTTACTACGTGTCTGATAGCTAAGGAGTATTTTTGCAATATTTAGCTTAAATACTTGCTGCTTTAGATTTCTTTGACAGAGGACTGCTTGGAAGAAAAAAAAAAAAACAACTCAATTTTGTCTCAAGTTACTTAATTTTGGCAGTGGTCTTAAATTTATGAGGAAAAAGTTTCAAGAATGGTCAACTGGGAGTAACGTGAGTTGTGTTCTAATACTTTTTCTTTCCGGTGTAACTGATTTGTTTAGGAAGTTTAGGAAGGAGAGCAGCCTGGCAGCAGCAATATGCTATTCATTCCTTCAGAAACTTCTTTTCAAGGTTTATACACAATTTGCTTGTTAGGAAATAAGTTCAGTGACTGCAAGCATCTTGACACATACGCTTTATTTCTTGCTTATTTAGAGCAATATAGTGTGCTTAAGTTTTTTAGTGGAAGGTGAGTTCTGGGAAGGCTTCCTGTTTTCCATTCCTCCTCCCCTACCAATTTGGTTGGAAGCTTGCAGTAGCAAGGAGGTAAGGCACTAGAGAACAAGCTGTGTTCACTTCTCCATTCATTGCCTCTACTTCTGACGATATTAAAGAGAGAGATGTTTTTTCTGATCTCTAAAATCTATCACATTGTTAAAAATTTTATTCTGGAACCATCTTACTCAATGTATTCTATCCCAGCTTTGTCAGGGTTTTTGTTATTTTTATCTAAATAATCTTTGAAGTGAACTGTGTTAATCAAACAACTCTTAAGTTCTGATGCTGGGTTTTGTAACAGCTGAAAACATTGTGCTGTGGCGCCATGTATTTAAAAACAAAACAAAATCTAGGCTTCATGATTTTCTCTCAAACTAGTATGAACTACAGAAAGTGAATCATAGTAGATGCCCTATGGTTTTCTCTGTGTGTGGGGAAAGGAGTTACATCTACTTTTGTAAACGGTCTCTAATCACATTATCCACTGGCCAAGACTGCATATTCTATCCTGGTTACAAGTTTAGGACTGGATATACTTTGTAAACAAAAATATACATCTAAAGTATATAAGGAAAGGTATTGCAGCTGATTGTAAAAAGGCAGTTCTGTGTTTCTGCATTTTAAGAAACAAAATCTTACAGGAGGATTGTTGAAGGCTAGAATGCAGAAACTGAATCTGAACTGCATTTATGAAATCTCTAACATCAGGTTTGTTTACACAGCAGTATGACCCAACTATATAGTTTTGAAGATACTAATTGCAATTGGTTTATTTTTGTATTCTTACAAAGATCATCTCATGTATCCCATTTCTGTTGAAGTAAAAAATGTAAACTCTTTTTTCTCTCTCACGTGTATGATAGTAAAAACTTCTTAGTGTACAGGCGTTTGTTTCTTCCCCGTGCCTTCAAGTAAGGGAGGGAAATATCTTAAAGTTTAATTTCTAATTTCATGTCATGGAAAAAACTGGTTATGTTATTGCAACAGCTAACAAACTTCCTAGACAGTCTAAGACCTAGTTCTTTTATGCTTTTACGTTTTGGTTTGAATTTAGTTTGAAATCAGGGGGATATTGCTGAGATGAGATGGTGTTTCTGCTTGCATTCTTGTGTCTTTTATGTTTTGATAATAAGTAAATTTAAAGCTAATGAAATACTATAAATTGTAAAATACTGAAATAAGAGCTTATTGCCCTTTTATAAATAACAAATCAACTCTCATTTATGTTAGCCATTGTTGGTTTGATGGCCAATTTAATTTCATCATTCTATTAAAAGCCACATATACCAACAAAAATTCAGAGTGCTTTCAAGCTATTAAAGAAATAATACAGTGTTTCAGAGCAGTTTATTGGCCTGGTTATTCATCACTTACCTAGTGTTCATCTCTTCATTTTCTGCTCCCCAAATTGAGTGTAATCGACAAACCATTATGTCTATCCTGAGCTGCAAAAATTCCAGTATTAGCTCTTTAGTCTTAAAATGCTAGTTTAAAATAAATATCTACAAAATAAAGCATTATCAAAACAGTATCACTTTTATTTCTAATTCTTGACACTGTATTATCAGTGGCAACAGAGGTATCACAGTATCACAGTAATGATAAGTTTGGAAAAAACCTTAAAGATTATCTAGTCCAACCTAAATCCAAATAAACCGAACATCTAACATCTAGATCATGCCACTTAACACTTCATCCAGACTAAACTTGAATACCTCCAGGGACAATGACTCGACCACCTCTGTGGGCAACCCGTTCCAAAACTGGATCACTCTTTCAGTGAAAAACCTTTTCCTAATATCAGGTCTAAACCTTCCCCGATGGAGCTTAAGACTAGGACCTGTTGTCCTGTCTCCAGTGTCCAGGGAGAAAAGACCAACCCCCGCCTGACTACAACCACCTTTTAGGTAGTTATAGACAGCGATAAAGTCACCCCTGAGTTGCCTCTTTTCCATGCTAAAGAAATCCAGTTCCATCAGCCTCTCCTCATAAGGCTTACCTTCCAGCCCCTTTACCATACTAGTTGCTCTTCTCTGGACTTGTTCCAGCACCTCAACATCCTTCCTAAACTAAGGGGCCCAGAACTGAACACAGTACTCTAGGTGTGGTCTAACCAGTGCTGAATACAGGGGGAGGATAACCTCTCTCTCCCTGCTGGCCACACCATTCTTGATGCAGGCCAGGATGCCATTAGCCCTCTTGGCCGCCTGAGCACATTTCTGACTCATGCTAAGTTTACTGTCCACTAGTATCCCCAAGTCTCTTTTTACCTGAGTACTCTCTATGAACTCCATTCCCAGCCTACAGTTCTGCCTGGGGTTGTTATAACCAAAATGCAGAACCCGATACAGAGTTGTTAAAACTCATCCTATTGGAGTCTGCCCATCTCTACAGTCTGTCCAAGTCCCTCTGCAAGGCTCTCCTACCCTGCAACAGATCAACACGGGCTCCAAGCTTGGTGTCAACTGCAGATTTCCTCATGATAGACTCCAATCAATCATCAATATCATCAATGAGATGTTGAACAGGACTGGACCTAACACTGACCCTTGGGGGACACCACTAGTAACAGATTGCCAACTAGATGTGACATCATTTACTACCCCTCTCTGGGCTCATCCATCCAACCAGTTCCTGACCAGCATAGAATATTCCTGTCCAAGAGGTAGATGACTTCTGAGAATACATTGTAACTGAATACAACACTTATGCATGGAATTAAAGTCTACTTTACATGCAGAAGATGAAAGCTAAGGGGGTGGACTCCAGGCACAAAAGCTGTCTGATCTTGTATATAACTGACATTCCAATTATTGTCCCACTCTATTATGAAAATCTTTGTGTACACTGGAAGATGAGGTAGTCAAATAAAGCTGATGTGAAAAGAAGATCAAAGTAGGCAAATGGGGGGGGGGGGGGCGGGGAAACCTGGGAAGGGA
>VZRI01009283.1:294115-326361 GCA_013397515.1 Upupa epops | reverse complement strand
TCATGAAGCGGAACACAAGCATGGCATTTTTTGGCCTGTTACTGCACAGTGTCTACTGTCCTAACAGTGGCACAACTATATTAAGCCTCACTTTGCACATGTTCACATTTGATCTGAATTTATATTTCTGAGTAAACTTTTAAAGTTGTTCGACTTGTAATACTTTCATGATTTTTAAATGCCCTAAGGCCAAATAAAATACCTTTATATGTATACATAAAATATACAATATTCTCACCCAGAAGGGATTGCCAAATGTGCCGTATGTGATACGGAACACTTACACTGATTGGAAAAGGCAGAATAGGGTGATCTCAAACTATCTCAGAAATATTTGAAAAATCAAGGCCCTGAATCTTACTTGTCTTGTGTTGGATGCACCATTAAATTAAATGAAACCTATTTTAGCTTCTTAATTGCTCTAGTGTGTTAGTGTATTTTCTGTATGATAGTAGACTATCCTCAGAGTGATGGTTTCTCCTTGACTGTAAGAAAATGCTTTTGAGCGTTTTAAACATAATTGAACACCTGTAAGCACAGTACTTCATTTTATCCTACAATTTATTCCCTGTTTCATAAATTCCCTATATTCTAGTGGGATAGACATGGAACAGTCTCACTGATGGATCGTGCTTTATTTTCCAGTAGTCCAGCATTCTGGAACTGGGAACGTACCTTTGCCACGCAAGTTTTTACATACCTTAGAGCCAACCATTGTTTGCTGTATGCTTCCTCTTACAACAGCCCTACATTTCCATTTTCCTGGTGACCTTTATTCAGGTATGGAAGTTGTTACTTCAAAATTAATTGTTTCAGCAGCACTGATGCCTTAAGTCTTTGATTGTCCTTCTAAATTTAGGCAGTGTAACTGCAGCTTATTTAGAATTTTTATTTCTTAATTTAATTTTGGCTATTACTTAGTAGTTTGTTTGAAAGTACAAAATTACTTTGATTGTCCTTGGTACCACAGAAGGTCATGGAACACAACATCTCAAGTGCCATCACACTTCACATACAGGACAAGCAGGGGATCAGGCCTAGTCAACATGATCTCTTTTTATGACAGTATGACTTGACTATTGGATGAGGGAAAAGACTTCCGAAAAGTTTTTGACACTGTTCCCCATGGAATTCGCCTTGGTAAGCTGTGTGCTTCTGGCTTGTGTGAGCATACAATCTGCTGGATAAAACACTGATTGAATGGCCAGGCCCAAAGTGTGGTGATTAATGGAGTTAAATCCAGTTGGTGGCCTGTCACAAGTGGTGTGCCTCAGGGCTTGGTGTTGGGAACGTCTCTGTTCAACGTCTTTACTGATGATCTCGATAAGGACTTACAGTGTATCATTAGTAAGTTTACAGATGGCATCATCTGCCAGAGGGTGGGAGGCTCTTCAGAGAGGCTTGGATAGATTGGAGAAATGGGTCAATGTTAATGGTACGAGCTTCAGTAAGGCCAAGTGCCAGATTCTACACTTGGGCCACGACAACCCCATGCAACGCTACAGGCTTGGAGAGGTGTGGTTGGAAATCTGTGTGGCAGAGAGGGACCTGGGGGTTCTAATTGACAGGAAGATGAATATGTGCCAGCAGTGTGCCCAGGGGGCCAAGAAGGCCAGTGGCATCCTGGCTTGTATTAGAAATAGTGTGGCCAGCAGTAGTAGAAAGTTTATCATACCTCTGTATTTGGCACTGGTGAGGCCATATCTTGAGTATTGTGTCCAGTTTTGGGCACCTCAATATAAGAGAGATGTGGAGGTGCTGGAGCGGGTGCAGAGGAGGGCAACTAAGCTGGTGAAGGACCTGGAGAAGACTTACAAGGTAAGACAGAGGGCTAGGGATCTTTAGTTTGAAGAGGAAGAGGCTTAGAGGAGGACCTCATCACTCTCTACAGCTACCTGAAAGGACATTATGGAGAGGTTGGTGCTAGTCTCTTCCCACAAACAATTAGTGTTAGAACAAGAGGGAATGGGTTCAAGTTGTAACAAGGTAAGTTTAGGCTAGGTATTAGGAAGAATTTTTTCACAGAAAGGATGGTCAAGCACTGGAGTAGGCTTCCCGGGGAGGTAGCTGAGTTGCCATCCTTGGATGTATTTAAAGATCATTTGGATGAGGTGTTGAGGGATGTGGTTTAGGGGTGAACTTGTAAGGTAGAGTAGATGGTTGGACTTGATGATCCCAGGCGTCTTTCCCGATCAGAGTGATTCTGTGAAATCTGCTACACTAATTACGGTATTCAACTCCTAAACTTCGGATACGATGAACACTTCAGACAAAAATATTCCAAGTGCTCCCAGTAACTGTAATGAAAAACAAAACCAATTTTAACCTTTAGATATAAAAGATGAGCAGCTTATGTTAAGCTCTTTGCTTTGTTTTATAGTTGTGCTTATGAATTGCATGTCTTTTCAATGTCCATTTTTAGGGTAAATTGACCTTTTTAACATCAAATTTTAAAGGATGCTTTCATACTGTGTCTTTCTGACACTTGCTGTGTCATTGTCACAGGTTCAGAAAAGATTTACGTAGTATTTGTAAATGTATTTACCACCACTGAAGGAAAAAACCCACAACCCCATACAGTGCTTGTCTGGTAAACTGTATCTAATTTTAATGTAGGCAAGTTCTGCATGACTAATTTTGAATTTTCCAGAATCTTGTATTAGAAATTTCCAAGGGGTAAGCCAGCTTGGAAACTACAGGAAAGTATAAAAGAAAACCAAAACCTTTTTAGTACAGTGTTCTAAATATAAAATAGGCAGTAGGTTAGCTGCTGTGATAGATTTTCCCCACTATTCTAAAAGTTTTATGTTGTACATTATGCAGTTTGATAGTAAATACTGGTCTTACATTTCACACAAAGGCTTAGTGTAGATGGTGTGAGTTCTTTTTTATCTGTTGTGATGATGTTTGGTGTTTTGTCCTTCTAAATTTAGGCAATGTAACTGCAGCTTATTTAGAATTTTTATTTCTTAATTTAATTTTGGCTATTACTTAGTAGTTTGTTTGAAAGTACAGAATGAAGATGTATTACTTTTGCCTAGGAAATGTCCCCCACACATGCTTGTCCTCCTGTTAGGAGTGTTTTTGGTAGTGACCAGCACTGCTTCTGTCTGATAATTTTCACTTAGTGGTAAGTGTTTAAAAGGCAGCTTAAATCACAAAGTGGAAGAAAGGCAAGAGTAAGACATAATGTGGACACACAACCGTAAAATGACAGCATATTAATGGTAGTAGGCTGTTTGGTGCATGTTATGTGTATTAAACGCCTACTCTAGAACTATTACATACTGTGCAACATAGCTTAGTATGTGTGACGGCTACATTCAGCTATGATTTTTCTAGCAACTCTATCTGTGGTCTCTGTTCTTAAAATCCAGAAGTATATATGTTCATAACAGCAATAATGGAAAGCTGATAATAGAGTTGAAAATACATAGACTATTTCTACTCAAGATGTGCTTTAACTGCATGTTAAGTAAGTGTGAAAAACCCAGCTTAGTTGTGATTAGTGGCTAAATGTTGGTGTTTCGTTTGGTTCACTTGACAAATGCATTTTTTAAGATTTATTTAGTGAGTACAGTAGTGTTTATATCAAACAGTATGATGTTCCTCCTCATACATTTTAAGGAAAGAACAGGGATGTACCTATTATAAATGAAGTAAGTAAATCCCAAGGCCAGTTTGAAGATTTTGTGTTGTATACAGGAGACTGGGTTAATTGGAAAATGCAAACTTAGCTGTAAAATGTTGATGGACTAAATGGTAGCTAATTTTAGGTAAGTCCTAATAACTTGTTAAATATTTTAAAATTAATATTTTAAAGTAAATTTGAAGGAAAAGTACTGTGTTTGCTAAATAGACTTAGGCAGTTTGCTAAGAGGGTTATTTAATGACTATATTTCATGTTTTCAAATGCATGCATAAATTGTAGCAGCAGGTACCGAGTACACAGAGCAGATGCTTTTTACATGTAACTGCTGCAGAAAATTGTCCACAAGTCAAGGGTAGTTTAGAGGTGTTTATTTGTCTTCCAGTTTTACATGTTTTTGAAACTTTTATTTGTAATTAATTGTTTCAAGAAATGCAAAAGCAGCCAAAGCAGATGTCGGAATTAAAACTGTTGAACTGTATCCTTTAAGGTTATTCTTGTCAGTCTTGGTCTAAACTGCTATTTGTTTTGGGGTGCCATTCAACTTTTGCAATTTGTTTTGCTTATGGCTCACTCAGCCAAGCGTGATACTCTTGGAATTTATTCTTGAGAAACTTTAAAAATATTATCTGAAGTTTTTCCAGTTGTAATTATTAATCAACTGTCTATAATATTAGGATATCTCAATGTCTACAATATTAATCCTTCTGTTTAAGGAATCAGAATTCAATGTAGTATAGCACTTGATAATTGACGGAAGACATTTATCTGTACAGTGTTTTCAGTAGCTATTTCTGATGAGCTAGTTGGTCTCAATTACTCCTTAAAAAACCTGTTTTGAGTAGTCAGAACATGCACTGTGAGACACAGCAGTCATACTTCCTTGCCTTGCCAAGTTCTGCTAACCTATTGTGTGTACATGTCTTCCTTCTGTGGTTGGCTTAAGGATACAGATAATCTGTCAAAATAAATATACTTGCCACAGATGTGAAAAGAAAATTCTTTGATTCCTTCTGCATTTCAAGAAGAAAGACCTGACAACAACTGGTTTCATAGGATAGGTCATTTAATTGGGCAAAGTAAAAGAGCTATATGATAGTGAGCAAGTCACCTTCAAGTGCTATGCACCACGCGCTAGCATGGCATCAGAAAACTCCCTGGTAGACATTCCCATGACATGCTGTACTTGGTCAGATCTCCCTTTTGATCATTCAGATTAGTGTATGATTTTCTTACAAGAAAACAGCTCTACTCCTTGCTGCACTTCTTCATAGAATAGCCTGGGTTGGAAGGGACCTCAGAGATAATCTAACCCCTTACTAGTGACAGGGACACCTCTCCCTAGACCAGGTTGCTTAGGGCCACATCCAACCTGGCCTTGAACATATCCAGGCACAGGGCATATGAAACTTCCCTAGGCAATTTGTTCCAGTGCCTCACTACCCTCATAGTGAGTAATTTCTTCCTAAATTCTAATCTAAACCTAATCTCTTTTAGCTTGAAGCCATCTCCCTTTTGGACAAAGTCAAGGCCATGTGCCTGGAGTAGTCTCATACCAGAGGGGCTGCCTCACAGGTCCCTGTGTTGCATTGTCTGATATCCTGCAGCCAAGCATATAGTACAACGTGGACCTTCTGTCCCTAGCTCCTAAACGTGCAACACTCTTCCAATCAGCAATGCTGCCTTACATCCTGGATTCTCAAACCCTTTCCAAGTGTATTTTATAAGTGACAGATTACATTACATACTCAGAGCAGAGAGGATGTGTTCAGGATCACCAGCTCAACAAATACAGGGGCTTCTGTGGGGTCCCAGTACAATATCTTAGATTTGTTGGGATTTTTTGTCTCTTTTTTCCATGATGTGAAATTTTATGAGCATTTGAAGGAGTTAAGAGAATGGTCCCTTTTCATCTCTGGTTATGAAATAGAGAAAACCAAATATCAAAAGTAAAACAAATGATATTACTGTATTTCATTAGAGTGATAGAGCCATCCAGAGAAACTGATTGGCTACACAAGAGACACAGCAATTTAAATTTTACTCTGTTCCTGCTTCTTGACCTGAAAACTGCCCTGTGCTTTTTGTGTTGAACTGCGGTTCTGGTCTGTGTGCTATCTGCCAGGACTTGCAGCGTTGAAAAGAAGAGGGAATTAAGATATTACAATTGGTTTATTGGATTGCTAAGTAAACAAATCACAGTTTTCGTCACGATGGCATTATTACAACATGTCTATTGAAATTTATGAGAACGTGGTGGGGAAATAGAAGGGATGGGAAATTAGGAAACCCAACAGTAATCCGTTTGGGAAGACTGCTCTTCCCATTACTTATATGAAGCATACATATATATCCTCACCTTCCAGCACCTGCCTATGAACATCGTTCCTGTGTCTGACATGATTGGCTAGCTATCCCTTCGCAAATCATCTCTATGAACAGGGTCATTCTTCCTTATCTTGACTAGCATTGTGTATTTATGTGTACTTTAAATTAAATTTCTGTGTAGTGTACTATTTCATTCGCCATAATAGTTTACACAGGAGGTGTTCTATGAGTTATATGTGACTGCTTGCATATGTTGTGGTTATTTTATAGGTGGTGATTCGTGCTCAAAATGGCGAACTACTCTACCGTATTTCACCTTGGGCAAGATATGTAGTCCGTGATGAAGACAAAGTGAATTATGATTGGGTACACTGGAATCCACCACAGTCATATTTAGTAAGGATTAAATATTATTTTCAAAACGTGTATAAACCTCTGTATTGTGACATTTTTGTATCCCTACTTGAATGAAAAAGAAAACTAGAGTAGGTAAAGTTAGCTACCTTAGAAGTGCATCTTTGACATATGCAATGTATGGATGTTTCTGAGCTACTTTTCCAGTCCTCTAGAGAAAATTTTGGAAGTAGTTACCCATCAAAGTGGTATTTTGAACTTGGCTTTCTGCATGCTAGGCAAACTTGTGAACAATCCCATGAACAGACAGCCCTTCCTGGTACAGAGGAAGAGTTAGCAAAGCTCACTACCACAGTAATATTTTATTGCTTTTAAAGCCCTCTTACTTCTCATGCACTGCTTTACATGATACATGCAAAATATCATAGGAGACCAGTCTGAAACTTCAGACTGAGTGATGTCATTTGATATTACACTTTTTGATGTGTTCACTAAAAAAAATATTGTTCAGTGTCATGTATTACATGAAACCTGTGGTTTTTGTTAAATTTTTAGCACACACCTCAAGCTCCTTGCTCTTAATGGTGTCCCTTTAACTTCTGTCCATGCTATGTATGTATTTGTACTGGTTTGGATCTCATTTTTCAATATTTAATGTGAATATGAAGCTAACAGAATATGAAATCTTGTAGCTTTTTTTTACTTTGAGTAGGAGAAAAAGACACTTTTGTGGAAAAATTGGTTTTAAGGACTAGTTTTTACAAGTTTCTTCAAACAAGATGTTTGTTTTAAAAATTTAAATCGCTGTTAGCTGTAAGTGCTTCAAGTGTATGGAAGAGGTTTTATGATGAACCCCAACTGACTCTACTAGTGTGTGAATACCTGCAGGCTTGAAAGGTTTGGGTTTAACTGTGTTAAATACTAACTAATTGGAATATAAATGAATCTGTACTATGGAACTCCATTATTCAAGACTGAAAATATTTACAAATTTTAATTTGGAGGAGACAGAGCAATTTCAAATCCCTGTAAAAAGCATGTATGTGAAACCCATCTTTATATTGTCTCTCATTTTCAAACAGCTTCATTCATTCAGAAGAATTTTATAGTGCAATGGCTGCTATACATTTGTATGCTTCAGTGTAATTAAAAAGAGAATATGAGTAAAGTATTGATGCCCAGTGACTAATTGTGATTAATTTTATTTTGAAATAGACAATTTAGAAGGCATAGATACTTGTGAAATGTTTGTGCACTTAGAGGAAAACCAAAATGAACAAAACATTGGTTTTTGCCTTGTGCAAATTATGTGCATCTGATAACACTTCCAAGCTGCTGTATCTTAATGACAACTGTGTTTTTCCTTATAGCATAAACATCCTTCCCCCAAGAGATTAAAAAGCCTTAGAATCTATGAATCTCATGTGGGGATTGCTTCTCCAGAAGGAAAAGTAGCTTCTTATAAAAACTTCACATACAATGTACTACCTAGAATAAAGGATCTTGGTAAGTAAAAACATGCTTGTAGAAATAAAATCATCTGTGCCTGTGTTCTTATTAGAGAAGATAATTATCAAGTATATATAGGGTTTTTGCATTTTCAGATTACATGTACTCTAATTTTTAGAGTAGCAAAAACTGTAAACAAGTTAAATCAATGGCAGAGAAACAAAGAAAGACTATGTGAACGAAAATTCATTCCATGTATTTTTTAGTAAAATATGATTGCAAAAGCCTAGATAAATATTGCAAGGCAATTTGCTTTAAGCATGATTTGTTTTCCTCTTGAAAGAGAACCTGTTTTTGCAAGATAGTCTTCAGAAAATACCATGTTATTAGTTGGTTCTACCAATGTACATCTTGATTCTCTGGAAAGACAAAAATTGTTTCTATGTGCATAGAAACAATTGTCCTTTCTGTTTAACAGATAAGCATGCTAATTTATTTTACCCTTGAGCAGTTACTACAGAGTATCAGAACATGGAAACTTTTAACTGTGAGAAATCCTTTAGAAAAATTCTAGTGTATTGGAGAAGAATCAGGTGACATGATTGTCTTACGAAGCATAGATAACCTAGTAACTTTTCTCTTTGGTAATTACTTTGTTCCTGTGGCCTCTTTGCACTGTTCCTGTAATGGACAATATTAGATCTTGATGGATTTTACTGTCCTATGATGAAATACGCTTTGTTACACTGAACCATAAAATAGTTGTGAATGCATGGCTGATACGTCTGTGGATTGTGGCTGTATTTATGTGTCATTAAATGATTATTTTTATTTATTCATCACAGTGCCTTAAGTATCCCCATTTTTTTTTCTTATGATCTTACTTGTTCAGTCACTGTGTCCTGGGCTGAAGGAAAAAAATCCCCAAGACAAAAAGGAAAGGCGAGGGGGCCTCCAATGAAATTTATCAAGTAAGAGAGAAACAGCTCCTGGAAACAAAGGGTTTATTGAATCTACAGCTATGCACAAAAAAATTAAGTAGATGACACAAACAAAACAAACTCCATCACACCATTACATACATTCTGAGAAAAAGAAATGGGCAGTCTTTGGCTTCAGGTCAGGTTCCCTGGGGAGAGGGACACGGACACACAGCACAGTACAGCAGCGACAAGTGGTACCACCCCTAGAACACGTCAAACCCCAATTTCACAACATTCTGCCAAAAGCTGAAGAACTGGAAATCTTCAGCTTGTCTTGCCTGAACAGTTCTGCCAAGCTGGAAGACCAAGTGCCCTTGTGGGCTCCGTACACCTGCTAACTCAAAGCAGTCCCAGAGTCTTCCTTCTCTTGCTGCTGTCCGGTAAATCAGGAGGGTGGCTCACGTGGTGAGCACGCAATGGCAGCCGCGTCAGCCAGCCAGCAGGGGACTTCCCTCCTTCAGGGGCTCGGGCTTTTGACTTCTTTTTCCTCCTTAAGGCTAACTCACCAATCCCGCATTCTCCAGGCTTGTGACGATCCAAAGTAACTGCTCCACTCACTGCGGGAAAGAAGCAAGCTTGGTGGTTCCTCCCTGCGCCTGCCGGCTTCGGCATGCGGATGGGGTAAATAACCTAATGGCATGGCCAGCTGGCAGCAGCTAGGACTCGCTGCCACCATGTCCTGCTGCCATCGGGGTGCCGCAGCCTCGCTGGGGCCTGGCCGCAGTACTGCCCCGCAGTGCTCCAGGAGAGGGGAAAGGGCGGAGAGCCGAAGAGGGGGAAATAGAGTGCGCACAATTTTTTATTGGAGTGTGGAGCATAAAGGAACGCCCCTGCACCTTTTCGACACCTGTCACAATCCCCCCAGAAGTCACTCCTGACTCAAGACAAACTTGTTCTGTGACTTGGTCTAGGTGTCCTGCTGTGGCAGGAAGATTGGACTAGATGATCTTTTGAGATCTCTCCCAATCCCTAATGATTCTGTGACTCTGTTCTCAAAACCCAAACCCTTTTCTTTCAGCTGTGGGTGTATCCAGTCTTGTCTTTTGTTTGCCCTGATGGCCCATTGACTTCTGAATGGGCCTAGCTTCTCTGAGCTGCAGAGGAGCCATCTGAGGTGTTTTTTTTTTTCCCACCTTACCCACGGTCTAAACAAAACATACATATTATTTTTGGAAAATTAAAGGAGAGATGATACAAACTCCCTATTTTTTTCCCTAACCTAGAACATATTGCTTTACAGAATGTGGCATTTGCCTTTTAATAAAGTTGACCTTGCAGGTGAGATGAGGGAGTTTGCACATACGGAGACCATTAACAAAAGGTACATCTGGAGTCTACATTATGTATCTGTGACTATTTCTTCAGTGTTAAACATTTTGGCTGTTCTAGAAGGTTAATAAGTTTAACATGACTATGAAAGCTTTCTGCTTTACCTACAGATTTTCTTTTTGGGGAGAAAAATGTAATAAAAAAAGCTGACACAGCATGATATAAAAACAATATCAAACAATATCAAAATTAGATGTAGGTTATGCAGAATTTGTTCTTATTTGCATTAAATAAACACTAAGAATAAAGTCCCTTTTTAAAATGTATTTTTAAGGGATACTAAACTTGGTTTTGAAATGTCTTACTTAAGGAGAAGGTTAAAGACATCAGTGTTTAAGAATGCTGAGGTTTTAATAGTTTCTAGGAAAACATGCATGCCATAGCAAATTAAGTAGCAAACTAATTGAATGAGATTAATTTGGTGCTATGTTGCTGTTTATAAAAATGATGTAAATAAATGCAGTGAGCCTGAATCATAAAACAGCAATGAATCTGACTTGTTGAGCTTATGCCACTGTCTTCTAGTAACTTTCATAGCTGCAAAATTTTAAAACAAAGCCAAGAACTATAAAAAAATCCAACCCTCCAGCAAACACTGTCTTGCCTAAATTAAAGAATGACAGAAGATTTTGGTTAAACTAGTAATGAGAAGTTACAGTGGTGAGAGTGTGTCGATTAAACCTGAAGGTTCTGTTTTGCTGATAGTCCTTACTTGCTAGCTCTCTGGGGAACTTACTGATATTAAAGACAGTCTTACTGAAGATACATGGCAAATACTGTAGGCTCACGGTATGTTATTTTCAGTTTAGATTTCTCTCCCTTAATATGGCACTAAATTATGGTAGGTGATACAAGAAACAGTGTGTCTCCTATTTGTTACGAGTGCCTTGGATCTTGGTGGTGGCGTATTACTTCTGATTTGTTTTATTCTTGAAGGATGGATGAGGGTGTATGTGGAAAGTAATTATTAAAGTTGGACTAGTCTTTCTGAGGTGTTAAAATAAATTGAGGGATGTATGTATTTACAGATAAAAATATACAACCCCAAATTTCTTGATTGCAGTTCACCATAGTTGATGTTCTGAAGTTAAATTATGATATTTTCATATCCCTTATTGCTTTATATCTGAGAAACTCAGTGCCCTTAGTTATGTATATCACTTCACAAACTGACTATTTTTAATCAATAATCATGTAGGTGGAGTTACTTCTTGAGCCCAAATCTTACTGACTAATGTGGTTACAAGCAGCATAAAATGAGAAAAGGCTGGCATGGGTACGTTACAAATCTTAAATGCTCTTTTAAATATTCTTTAGGCAGGGGTTTTATTTCTTCTGTTTTTATAGGATACAACTGTGTCCAGCTGATGGCTATTATGGAACATGCATACTATGCTAGTTTTGGTTATCAGGTCACAAGCTTCTTTGCGGCATCAAGGTAGGTTTTGGTAACCTCAGCATCTTCTCAGTTCTTTTCCCTTGTCTCCATGCATTGCAATTGGTATGCCTGTATGTGTGTGTAAGTGTTTAGTGGAAAGAGAAATAATGGCTTAGGTATTTGCTTTAGCTTCCTCTTAAGTCTGAAATAAATTGGGTATAGTTCTCAGCTGTTCCATGAAACACTTCATATAAGGTACAAACAAAAAGGTTGTAAGTAACTTCTGTCATCATAGCACTTTGCATCTAATCCAGTTTCATCAGTATTTGTGCATGCGTTTTGTGTGGTGGAATTCCTGGTAATAACAAATACGGTGTGCAAGTCATTCTTTTATGGTAAAAAGAACTGCACGCTATTTGTAATAACACGTGTTAGAATCATGGCTCTGTGCATTCTGTGGGATTTGTTTTCCTGTGTGTAAAACAGACTGGTACTTAAATTTGAGCGCTGTGGTAAAAATAGATGAAAAATGTATTCAGGTGATTGTTAAAATTACAGGAAACCTGAATGTTGTGGAAGTTTTAACTAGCTTAACTGGTTGAGAGAAATGGGAGATAAAAAGCTTTCAGAAGCTGGAAAATAGTGTAGTACCTAAAGGGAATAACTAAGCAGGAGTAATAGTGTATTTTGGGGTCATGCATGAGTGTACATTTACTTTTGTAGTCATTTTGCATTACTATTTTCTTGTCTCTTACAAAGTAGGAGTTGTTCAATATTAAGTAGAAGCTTTAAGTTATATCAGTTCTCTTTTATAATGTTTTTGATGTATTCATTAAAAGGGAAGAATAAAACTTTGAATCCATTTCTGTAAAACATTTCAAGTATACACTATATCATTTTAATAGTTAAAAAAATGTTTTGTCACTTTATACTGAATGGCTACTGATTATGTGGCTAAAAGAAACCACATTCTGTATACAACTGGCAATGCGGTGATCTACTGACTTTGTAGATTTGAGGTGTAATGCACAGTATTGTCAGCTTAAGTTCAGATTGTACTGCTCATAATACATTGTATTTTCTTGCTAATAGCCGTTATGGGACTCCAGATGACCTGAAAGAAATGATTGACATTGCTCACTCAATGGGCATCACTGTTCTACTTGATGTTGTGCACAGCCATGCATCAAAAAACTCTGAAGATGGTCTCAACAAATTTGATGGTACAGATTACTGTTTTTTTCATTCCGGTCATAAAGGAACTCATCAGCTCTGGGACAGCAGGCTCTTTGACTATGCAAAGTAAGTATGGAATGTCCCTTAATGTATGTTATTGTCTACTTCTTACCAATTCTATTAGAATTCCACTATTCTCTGTATTGGAAAAGTAATTTGTGATGTTTGATATAGTTATAATATGTTGGGTTAAATTCCTTTACTTTGCAATGCTTTGACTCTAACATTAAATAATAGTATTCAGGTTTATTTTATTCTACTGTCAGCTATGGCTACATATGTACTTACTATATTATGTACTACAGAAGAGTACAATATAGTTATATGTATCTAAATATATTTATAAATATATATGCTAAACATTTTATATGTATTTCTATTAAAGAATAAAAAAAAGCTTAAGAAAATTTGTAAAATATGGAATTTTATGACCGTCAAAGTCTCAAAGTGTGAAATGTAGCACAAGTTTTGCCCCAGGACAATAAGAGTTTCTAGAGGTCAATTAGCAAACAATACAGAGTGGAGGTCATTTTCAGTGGGCACACTTAATTAACTAGTATAAATGTAGTATGAGTCAAGCTACATTTGATGATCACGACAGATGAAGATTAGCATTTAATATTGCTTACTTTGTATTTTCTGAGGTATTGGGTGTGAGGTGATCTGTCTCATACCTGAATACTTAAGTAGTTTAAATGGAGAAAAAGGCACAGGTGGCCACCTTGCTTTAATAATTTTCTGTCATTGTTCCCATATTTTTTCATCCCTGTATCACCCTGGTTCTTGCCTTTTCTTGTCTTTGATTGTCTCCTTAAATAGACCCTAATAAGTTTTACATAATACCACAATTCCCTTAAAACCTTTCTTAATTCTGTTAAGTGCTACTCATCTCTTATTCTGTGATAAACTTGCATGTTTTCCCTCCTTGAGACATGTGACAATCTGGTTTGCCCTTCTTATTGATTATGAAGTTTTGGTTGAACCCTTTCAAACTTAGACTTGGCTCATAATGCGGTGACTGTAGAGTTCTGGTCTTCTGTTAATCTCTTAATTGTTAGGTTTTGTGTGCAGCAAGTTCAGTTTTTTTTCCCTCTGTTGCATAGAATGGCAATTAAGTGCTTTGCTGCCAATGCTCTTAAACCTTGGATCAGAATTGGGTATGCTCAGTTAGTAACCAAAAAGGAATTTTTCTTTTTGTCCTCAAAAATCTGCATTCTTGAGTCTGGCAGCTTCATAGCTTATAAGATCTGTAACTGTATAAGAAGTTCACTATATGTAGATATGGTGCTCGAGGCCACAGTTTAGCAGTGGGCTTGGTCGAGTTAGATTAATGATTGGACTGAATGATCTTAAAGGTTTTTTCCAGCCTAGATGATTTTGTGATTCCATTGCAGAAACAGTACATAGCATGGTTCACTTGTTTAATGGAAAACCTTGCAAAGAAACACACAATTTCAGTTATACTGAGTGACTGGTATAATAAGTGACTTATGGATGAGCTGTTGCTGATTTTTTTATTTGTGGCTATGTAACGGATTGATTTAGGGGATCTTTTTGAATTTTCATTGCAATTATTACAATCAGTGCATTTTAGTATGTCTAACAATTCCCTGGTTGATTTGCTTCCTATTAATCTTTTAAGTAATATTCCAGTAAATTCTATTTCAGATAATCTGAAAGCTTTAATATCAACAAAATTGTATTTCACTATTTAATTTTATGGTTATGTATAATCAGCACACATGCATACTGACTTCACTAGTGACAAAACTGAATGCAGTTATACACCTTTCTATATCTCAAGCACAGGCAGGTTCATCCTAATGGAAAACAAAGTTGTGCAGGTGTTGAGTATTTTGTAAAGCACTGCAAGTGAAAGAAACTGCTAGCTGCTTTCTAGGTAGGACCCAACAATGCAAAACATTTATTCAGAACTGAAGAACTTGCTTCATGTGTCTGTTCGGTCAATGTATGTATGTGTCGACTCACTGGGGAGGGACGCTGCCTCATAGTTACTGTTCATCCTGTGTGTTCAGAGTACACACCAAACTTGATGCTAGAAAGGGGGAGTGGGAAAAGGACATGGCTGTTGGCCCAGGTCCAGAGTGGGGCTGTGAAGATGATTACAGAGTGGGAACACCACCTGTGAGAACAGGCAGAGAGGGATGGAATTGTTCAGTCTGCAAAAGAAAAACCTTTGGGGAAACCTTACTGTGGCTTTCCAGTATTTGAAAGGGTCCCACAAGAAAGTTGAGTAACATTTTCTGGGGACTTGTAGTGATAGAACAAGGGGTAATGACCTCAAACTGGAAGAGGGTAGATTTAGATTAGAAATTAAGAAGGTGGTGTGTCACTGGATCAGGTTGTCCAGGGAATTTATGGGTGCTCCATTGCTACACTTGTTCAAGGTCAGGTTGGTGGTGACTTTGGACAACCATGTCTATTGAGAGGTGTCACTGCCCATGGCAGGGGATTGGTATGTAGGTGATCTTAAAGGTCTTGTCCAATGCAAATCATACTATGATTCTTGGCTTTAGTCCTAACAATTGAAACATGAAATGTGTATGGCCAATATAATCTTAAGCCTTAAAAGATCTAGCAATCATGTTTTATTCAAAGTTGTTCAGAATCAGTAAATAAAATGGTTGTGTGCTTTTTTGTGTGTACAGGTCCTGAACAAAATTGGGAAAAAATAATAATTGGCATTTTGCTGAAAAGGCTTTTGGATTTGGGGGAATATTTTTTTTTCCATTTAGGCTTTATTGGCATGTCTGCTAACTTTTATACTAGTAAGTAAGTAGCTTGAGTCTGAAAGGAGTATAAAAATCTGTGAGAGGCTAATGTTGCTCAAACTTTGTTGACGGAAAATGAAACAGAATACAACCTAATGAACAGTTCACAGGAAAGCTTGCCTTCTACAACAACTCTCTTCAAACACTGTAGCTTTGTCTCCTTACAGTGCTTGTACTAAATCTCTTTATTTTCTGTAGTGGGAAGCACTGTTAAATCTACAGGTACTTAAACATCAAATACAAAGAATGCTCAATTTACTTTGGAATTGAGAGAAAGTAATTCTCTGCCACGAAAGAGATTAAGAAAGAATTGCTTTATCAGTTTATTCTGCCTACATTTGCTTTGAGAGCCAAGACATAAGTAAATTTGTCTCACAGCATTTGCAAGATTATTCTGTTATCTGGGAAAAGAATAGTGAATACTTTAGCAGAAGGGGGTTAAAAAGTCTATATCCTTACCATATTTATAGTGTATTTTAAATATTGTATTCTTAGTCATATTTACTTAGGTAGAAGGTAGCTACAAGCAAAGCAGTAGTAAAACTGCTCAAAGGACAAATGAGCACCATAGTGCAACTTACAAGTGTGTTTTGTAATGTGTACTTTGAGAGAACATTCAATGAATGATGGGAATTTAAAAAGAAATACAAGAGTTATTAAGACAGTCGCTCTTTGTATAAATTATAAACAACGACTTAAAAATCGTGCTGTTCAAGTTGTTATGTGGGAATAAAACCTCAATGACATTAAAATGGCAACTTTGAAGTGAAATGACTGAATAAGTAAGAGTATTTCTGCTTAACCTTTTTTTACCAAGAAAGTATTATAAATTCTGCTTTAAAAATGCAACAGAAAAATGGAAACAGAAATCAACTTCCACATTCATCATTTTGGAACATTTTTCAGTTTTTCTAAAGTCTGCAGCTGGGTAGATATTTCCTCAAACATGTTAATTTGGTGAACCTTCTCATCTTTCATCTGCATCTCCTCATCCTGGTCCTGTCTGTATCTGTGTCCCTTCTCTTGGATTCCAGCTTAAAAACCAGAACGATATAAATTCAGAGAGCATTGCAGTGTATTTTAATAGTACTTTTTAAAAATGAAATGGTATATCTTTTGTCTTGGTTCCTGTTAAAAATGTGTCATTCTGCCCCTGAATTCATGAAAGGTAAATATGTAAGTTACAATGGATGCCATGGGCTCTGGCCCTGTAGTCTGGCTGGCGCTGTCTAGTTAAATCTGTGGTAGATTAAGTGCCTTGTCTCTAATGTGATCCTGTGTAAGATAGCTCACTCAAAATACATGTTAACATCCTCCCATCTGAAGTAAAGATTCTGCTTGTAATTAATTCAGTACAAACTAAGTATAACAATTTTTCTTTCGTAAAATCATGTTATTCTGCTGCCAAACTCATTAGCAATGATGCTGTAAACCTAAGAAACTAGGTGGGATTACAACTAGAGTGGGCAGGGGATTGGTATGTAGAATTCATTCCTCCATGTAGCAAATGTGTCTAAAATCCTAATCAGCAAAACAATTTTAAAAGACTTGAGAACAAAATATTACCTAGCAAAGATAAATTGTTGGTTGGGTTTTTATTCAAGCACTACATAATTAAAATGTGTAAATTATGCTGCTGACTTTCCTTGCTGAGGTCTGACTCTATTGTTTCCAGGGTTTTTTTTTCCCCCTCTTCTCTCATTAGGCTTTATGAGTCTTTAGGAATAATGGTAGAACTTGACAGAAATCATGTGATACTGTAAATTTTGTGTTTGAGTTCTGTTTTTTTTTAATACTGTGAACCTTTCAAATTTTAAATTCTTCCTCAATGTAGAAAAAGAATTTAGCAGAGAAGTCAGAGGTTTAATTGCATTCTGGTTTTAATTACCAAGTCCTGCTCCCTTGAATGCAGCAGTATAATCAGCAAAAAATTAAGTAATCATATTAGTTTACAGGACTTCGGGGCAGCTGGTATCCCTGAGTCTCCTTTTGAGGTCCACTTTTCAGTGCAGTTTTTTAGACTGGATTTTATGTGTCCATTCTTTAGTGGTTCTGTGAAGGCACCAAATTACACAACTACTGGGGATCCTTTGGCCTGTCCACCTATAGGTTTTGTCTTGTTTGTATTTGTTGGTGAAAATCTCTGTTCGGGATTAAGATGATTAAATGTAGAGAAAATAAAATTTACTTGACTAAGTCACACCATGGGAGAAATCACTTATTTTCTTTAGTCTTTTCTTCCTCTTTCAATTTTAAGAAATCTCCAGTGACATCCATGCCAAATGTGCTTTCAAATGTTATAGGTAGTATTCAGAGTATAAATGCGGAGTCCCACAAGCCACAATTTACATTAGGGCAACAGATGCCTTGCTGGTCCCCTGCCTCCTAACCAGATGTTCTCTCCAGCTTGGTCTTCTGAACTGTTGGTGGAGCAGCTGATTATAGCTCAGTGTGCTCTACCCCTTTTTCAGTTTTTCTTAATGTGTGTTATAACAGCTATAGTTCAGAAACTGCTTTTTTTCCTACTGTCCATGCAGCAGAAATAGGGCAGCTCTCAGGTGGTGACAGAGCATCTGTTTTAGTTGTGGTTTAGATGGTCTGTCCTCCATCTGCCCCTCCAGAACAGTGTAAGTGGCCTTATGCTGGTGTCTTGAGTGCTCTTCTGTATTTAAATGGCTCAGTACACCCGTGTTTGGATGCTGAGAGAATACTGTTTCTGCCTTCAATTGTTTAAATCCTGCATAGATCCCATGCTCTATTTTGTGGGGAAGTAAGGACCACTGATGCCAACAGATAACAATTGACTTCACCTTTTAAGAAACGATTCCTAGCAGGCATATTGATCTCCTAACATCTCTTTCAATGTTGGGTTTTAATTTTTCCTTAAGGAAAAATTCCTTTAAGGAATGGATACTCTGCTACTCTATAATACTTGCACGTTTAGTGTTTCCCATCAACTGAAAATTTGATGCTTTTTGTAGTACTATGATATTTATGATTACTGTCCCTCGCCTAGTGGACAGTTGTCACATCAGTAAGAGTTACAAAATGCAGAAAATGTAAGAGTTGACTTTCCAGGGTGTAGGTGTAGGCACTGAAGTGTTTTCTAATGCAGATACTCAGGATTTAGTTGAGTGCGAGTGATTTTCTTCTAACTGCATTTTAGTAGTACTAATGGCATCTGGTGACAGGTCCTCTTTGTCACAAATATGTGTCTGTTGGGAGATAATGTGGCCGTAGTTGCATCTAGATTAAAGGTAATGCAGTGAGAACTGTCAGAGAGCTAGATTCCCAGTCATCTGATGGTTTCGTTTTTGTACATTGATTGTAGGATAATTACAGGAGGAGCAGAGATAACAGGTTGTAAAAGCTTCAGATATGCTGATTTTTCTTTTCCTGACTTTCTTCCTCCTCTAAATAAGTTAACTCATGAATGTAGTTATTTTGATTACAGATTGACTTTAAAAAAACCCCTTCCCTCATATCTCTTTATCAGTCTGCTTCTAATAAACTGGCCTTTGAGGGTGACTGTAAAGGCACAAAAGTATTTTATAAAGCTTAAAGCTCTTCCATGTCTCTGAAAATCTGTGTATCTTTGTGAATATTAACAAGTACCGCTTTCGGGTATGGGGATGTAACAATTAATAAGTACATTTTTTTGAAGAGGAGAAGTACTATAAGAATTGACAGCAGGGATGACACATTGAAACTTATTGCAGTATAGTTGGAATGATTAAAATAATGCCAAAAAAAAGTTGAAGCTGTGAGCACATGAGCTACAGCATTTTCTGACTAGATCTGATGATTTTTTTAAATTAAACTTTTATTTAGGTGCTTCATTGTTTTACCTGCACTGTATGTAGACTGATGTAACAAACTGGGAGGCTTTAAATCCATAGATGTTCTGAAATGCCAAGAGTGTGGAACTTCCTTTAAAGTGTCTGGTTTCTCATATTAACCTCCAGTGTACCAATCACAGCTTTGTATGACTTTTCCAAAATGTAGCTGCACGAAAGGTGATATAGTAGTAGTAATATATTGATACATGAAGACTAGACACACTGAAAAATTGCAGCCAATTGCTCTAAATTTTTGTCAGGTCACCACTTGTCAATTAAATTCAATCGTATCTTGAACAGATGCAGTCACTCTTACCTGCAGTTGATTATGGTGCTTCAATAAAGATTGAAAATTAAATGAGATTTAACACACTGCATAGAATCATTCCTCATCAGTCTAAATGCAGTAATGTAATTGCATTTAGTAATCCACACTTAAATTGGCACCTTTCACAGCATTCTTGTGTTTACTGCAGCAGGCGATATGAGCAGGATCTGTTGTGAATAGAAGATTATGCAGGGGAAAAGGGTGACGATTCTACAAATTTAGGATGAGGGAGAGGTTCTAAAGAAAACCTGCAAATGAATTTATGATTGACTTTTTTCTAATACGGCTCCATCCAAAGAAGTTTAGATTGCAGGAAAATTAGGCTCATGTCAGAAAAAGAAGATAGGATCATTTAAGAGGATTGCCTTCTTTTTCTTCTGATTCTAATATGTACGTGCTGCATAACATACAGATTTACTTTAAGATCCATTTTTGCAAAGCTCATTGGAGAGAGAAAGGAAATTGCTTGCTGCAGGGGACAAAGCAATTAACATCCATATCTACAAAGTAGAAAACAATAAACTACCAAAATACTGTATGCATTTTCAAAATTCAGTAATGTATTTCCACCCAACAAATCAGAAATGATCTTCAAATAATCATGTTGATTTGTTCTATTACTTTCCCATTTTGAAACGGATGCCAGATTTTCTTGGAGAATGCAGTTTTGTAGAGTAGTATAAAAACTAAGTGCCTGACCCTAGAATCTGAATGAAGATAAAGATGGATGTGAGCAGAAACAAGAGTTGGGCAGCCTGCTGCTTCAAGGGCTTAGTTCACAGAGTGACAGAACGCAAGGGTTTGGAAGGGACCTTGAAAGATCATCTAGTCCAATCCCTCTGTTAGAACAAATTCCTTCTACCAAATTCTTCCTAGATGTAGCTGTTGGCTGAGATGCAATTTTTGATGGAGCTGGTGTTTCTGTGCTGAAATTTAGGAAGTGTTTATATGGATTAACTCAGCTTCATATGGATAGAGCATCCAAAGGGTTACCTAAATGCAAAAATTATTTGGACTTTAGAACTAAAGTGGAACTAGATAAATTGTATTGGAGTGCAAAGTGGTCAAATTATCGGTGAAATTGTAATGAAGATACAGGAAAGTGGATCTACTGTGATCACAGAATAATAAAGGATGAACTGGGAGTAGCTATTGTTTTTTCAGGGTTCTGTTCTGACTGATATGCTTACAGGACAACTCTGAAGAACTGAAATTAAGTATTATGTCAAATGTGTCTTAACAAATAAAGCTTCCCTCATAACAGAGCAAACTGTTCTAAACCAGGTTTGGAAAAAAAGTAGTTCAATTTTTTCTGAAAAGCAAATTACAATCAAACATCTGTTTGTCCAGATTCTTCTCTATTGGTAAGTACGATCTTTGCCAATGTTTTTTGTATCTGTATTGCAATCCTTTGTAATTGAAAATTGCATGATTTAGAAACAGGAAAAATTCTTCATTGTAGAGATGACCATTATTAGTTTGTATAGCTTTACAGCTATTCTACTATGATTAACTTAATGACTTTAGCTGGGAGTGATGGAAATGTACAAGTAATACTCTGTAGACCTCATCTTGATTTCTTAAATCTGATTATTGAGCAGTATAAGTCCTGTCAAATGTAGTTCTAAGGGTAAATAGATACAGACAAATAAATACAGGAGTACAAAAGCACATCCATACAGTAAGTTACTGCCATGTAATCTAGTAACTTTTTTCAGTATGAAGTGTCATCATCTGTTATAACTGAATCCCAGTTCAGAAGTTCTCTGGAGAATTATTAAGTAAAAAAATGGAATTTTTTTTTTCTATATGAACTACTTTTCATCACTGTACTAATGCTGTTTGAGTGGCTTATATCAAAGGGTTTAGTAATGAACAGGAGAATGGGTTTTACTGTCTTTGTTTTCCTTTAAGATATGTAAAGAAAGTAAAATAATGTTGTTGTCAATTTCCTGATTAAATAAATGCATTAGATCACCTTTACTTGGCTGGAGGGATTTACTAAATACCATGGAATTTGTCACTTTGTGATGTGAAGCTATATTCCTTTCACCCTGGCAAAGTCAGCATCCAGCACAGTTGGAGCCTAGAGCCTGTATTTATAACCCACAAAATGTGAGAGATTGGCAATATAATTTACTGATTTCTCCACTACTTTACAGTGATAAATCTTTTCCCCTCTAGCTGTTATTTATTAAGATTTTGTTAATGCTGTAGCACAGCTTTTATTAGGGATTGAGATTTTTCAAACACATTTTAGCACAGGCTTGTTGTTATTAAACCTCAGGTTTCTGTATACTGTATATTTTCTAATACAGTAAGTAAAAGAGAAATCATTGTCTTTTCAGGAAAGAATCTATTAGTCATTAAATCACAATTGGAAGTAAAATTATCCCTGTGAGGACTATTCAGTGGAGGTACTTGTTTTGGTCTGTTCCATTACCATACTCTGACCTTTTGCAGGCAGGTGGAAGCAGTGCTAAATTCCCCCTTGCCTGCCTGCCTTTCCTGTTCTTTTCCTCCCCTTCTCCCCTGAAGGGAAGAAAAAAATGAGGGGAAGAAAATAAAGTTTTGTTCTGTTTATCATGCCACCACATTAGTCAGCATGGTAAAGTAGAAAAAGTAATCATAATAATGGAATTGTGCATACAGAGGAAATGTTGACAAATAATTTTCGCTTCATGTACAAGACTTTATAAAAGAATGACCTTTTGCAACTGTAGAATTTTAGCTTGTACCTGTAACTAAACACTTCTTATTCTGAAACGTGGTTTTGAACAGATTAGTTTATTTGAAATGGATTATGCATGAACATTCAGAAACAAGAACTTACTGTTTGTCTTTAAGGAAAAAATAGCATAAGCTTTGAATGTGCTAAATATACAGTTGGTCTTCTGGACAAGAAAAATGTTTGGGGGAACGGAACACCTCTCCTATGAAGAGAGGCTGAGAAAGTTGATGTTTAGCATGGAGAAGAGGAGGCTACATGGAGAGTTTAGAGAGGCTTTTCCAATACATGGGGCTTATGAGGAAGATGGAGAGACTTTAACAAGGCCTGTGGTAAAAAAACCCAACCAAAACACAAAAGCAGGACAAAGGTCAACAGTTAGCAAAAGGGTACCTTTAGCTTGAACACAAGGAAGAAAATTGTGCTATGAGGTACGATGAGGGTGGTGAGTCACTGGAACAGGTTGTCCAGAGAAGAACTCATGGATGGAAGTGTCCAAAGCCAGACTGGATAGGGCTTTGAGCAACTTGGTCTAGTGAGAGGTACCCATAACAGGGGGCTTAAAACTAGATGAGCTTTGAGGTCCCTTTCAATCCAAACCATTCTGTTTTCATGATTAATAGTGCAATAGTCATATATCTTTCAACAGTAGATTTTTAAACTATCAAAAGTTAGTTTCCACTTCTGTATTGACTTGTAAATGTATGCAAAGCTTCCTGGTGTGTGGAGGAATGTTTTTTGTTTTTAAACTTTTCCAGATCAGCTGTAGACAGTACCATATGCCTAATATAAGGACACGAGCTATATTAACTCTGATTATTTTAATGATCGTATCTGAAGTTTCCAGTATTACAATTCCATTAAAGTAGATTAGTAGGAGTACAACTGAAAGCTTTTGGCACACTATCTTTCATTCATGTCTCTGGAGAAGCTTAATATATGTGGCTATAGAAAGCCAGGGGATGTGTTAAAATATATGTTCTGATTGCAAATAGGGGCTTAGTTTTTTAAAAAAATAGAATTGTGCATAAAACAAAGTATAGCTGTGAATCAGTACAAACCTTGCATTGTAGCTGTTTTTGCCAGAGACAGAGTGAATAATCTTAGTAAATACCATATACTAAATAAAGTTACCATAGCAATCTGTTATAAATGTTCTGTTATATTAATCTTTGTGGAGAACAAGCTATATAGCTGAAACAATAATATCTAGTAACAAATTGAGACAAAAACTAAGGGTCCTTGAATATAAACCAGTTTTTCAGTTCCTTTACATGAAAAAGTATTTATGAAGCATCCAGAAAACAGTGCACTTGCAAGTTCTCAAGTCTACTGATATAGTGTAAGATGAGCTGGTATCTTTCTTTAATTGCATTCCTGAAGAATGTAACTTCAAATATGCAGCAAATTGAGAAATAATGTGTTGTACTTCAGAATGGATTCCTCCTAGTATGAATCCTGTTCTCCCCATCTTCTGTGCTGTTGTGTGCACATCTTGCTGATAGCTAACAGGGACTGATGTATGCATAAATCTGTTTTGCCAAGTGGCTACTTACCTCTGCAACCAACTCCTTAATCTCATGGTAGAGATGATAAAAGATAATTTTCAGGCTCTTGAGCTTTCTACTGGAAATCTCCTTTTTCTGTGAAGGTAATGATTTTTTCTACAAACTTTTTGTGCCAGAGTCTGTAGTATTAGCTGAACAGTCTCGTCCAGTAGTGCTGAAAAAAACATTTGGGGCAATTGTTTACGCTAAGGATAAATTCCAGAGTGTGAAAGGAAGTAGTCTGAGCCTTGTATTAGTTAATATTAGTAGAAAAAGTGAACTTACCCCGTGCTTCCTCAGGGGACGAGATTAGTAAGTGATCATTCAGGACTTGGAGTCAGATTCTTAGAAGCCTCTTGTAATGTCTCTGCTGGGTCATGAATGATACTTAATGATTCTACCTGTCTACTTTTGCTTTTTGCAGATTTGGCATTGCTACTAATAATCTAGCTGGGATAAAAGGGAGGATAGAATTTTGATCAATAAAATGAACAGGCAGCTAAGAAATCAGGGGTCCAGTAGATCGGTCTCTGTAAAGACAGAAGGATATTCTTCAAATAGGAATGCTGGGATGGTTAAATGCAAGAGTTGTGCCCTTTTCAGGCTTCTGTATGAGATAATAAGTATTGTTTTTGAAGCTGTGTTAACATAAAAAGTAGCTGACGTGTTTGGATGCCTGAGGATTAATTTTTTGATTTGGGAATTTCAAGGAAATTACGTATTTATTAAAATATCTATAACAGCATATGGATGCTGAATGGTCCTTTGATAAAATGTCTGTTAGCGTGTTATGGTATATATAAACTTGAGTCTGTTTACTACTGTATCAACTATCACTTGCTGTTACCTGCACACAGAAAACCTCAATTATGAATGCCTTTCTGAAAACAATGGGTATTTGATACATTTATATGAATGCTGGCATTTTGTCATGGGCAGCACTCTGGTCTTAATTTCTTGGGAGTTTTCAGAATGTTCATTGTGAGGAAGTCTGTTTTGTTCTTAAGTTTCTGTTGCTGTTCATTAGCAGTAGAAAACCCAAACCTTCTACTGGACTTCAGATGAAAAGTCAACATTTTGATCTGGAAGGCATAAACTGGAAATAATACCAATGCTTTAAATATCATGTGTGTGTGTATGTTATGTTTTAGGCTGGTGCTACACGTTGATTTTTATCACCAGCAAATAGAAGTGCGAGTGCTTTCTCACCTGTAGCTTTGGTTTCTGCATGATAGAGGGAGTGTGCTCAAAATACTACCTTACTTGGCTGAAGGTCATGGCACTGTTTTCTGGTTGTGGCCAAAGTGTATGGTTGCAGGAGACAGCCATGTTTGCTTGTTTCTTCAGAGAAGATGGTCAAGAGGAAACACCAAGAGAAAGGCAGTAAGCCAGGCACCACTTCTGAGTGACTTTGAAGTCACTCATGCGAGTCTCAGTTTGGAAACTGGCATTTTAAAGTAATAGATGAAATTACATTTATGGAAGTCACTGCCTCAGACAGATTTTGATAAAGCGGAGCTTAAAACTAATGACAGTTTGATGGGTATTCCGTGTTGTGTCTCCACTAATGGAATTAATTGTTTGATAGTATAGTTTTGATTGTAGGGAGTATAAAAAGCCAAAAATAATTGTTTTATATTCCTATATGCATGTGAAATATAGCATATTCACCCTTTCTTAACTCTGCCATTGTCTGGAGAAAGTTCAGCATAACAGTCTCTTCAAGATCATGAGTTGCCTCATATATAATGCTTTGTTTGCTATTTCTACACTACATTTGGCCTTAATTTGAAAGCAAATTCCCTGTTAATCAGTAAATTACTACAAAATGTTTGGGATCTCATTTCAGTTATGGACTTCTTGAATTACATTAAATTGCAAACAAAATCCTGACATTGCATTTCTAAAATGTTGTCATTTAGTTCCATGTTGCAGAACAATAAATTGTTAAAATTGTAGGGTTGATTGTAACTAAACAAATTTAGTATTTGCTAAGTAGTTTATTTTGGGACAAAATAATTTTAAGATATTTTTAATGATTTCTATTACTGTATAATTTACTTGGGTAGAACATGAGTGGCATGAGTGCTAATGTTATCCATCTTGCAACTGAAATCCATGTATGTTTTATCAGTACTTTGTAGGGGGTTGTGATTTTATTTTTGCAACATTCTCTGTTTTAAAATGTGTGTGCCCTGGAGGCTGTGCTAAAACTACAGATAACTGTCTTCAGTACCTTTTTAAAAAAATACATTTACTTTAGGAAACCCTCTCAGCAAAAAGTATGAAGACTAATACATTTCATTTCAATAAGTAGCTTTGTGGTTTGCCTCTAAGGCTTTCCTTATATTCAGATTTTCAGGACTGCAAGACATAATCTTTATGGAGTAATACTTGAGTTATTGCTTCCATTTTTATAGCAAATATCTGAATGACTTGTTTGATATTATTTAGTTTATTTTTATGAGATGTCAATAAGGATAGCCTGAAAGATTTAAGTCTGACACTGTGCTGCTTGCTAGATGTAATAAATCTATGTAAAGTCTGTAATACTAATTTCAAACAGCTTTTTAGTATAGTCATGTGGATATTAATGTTTAATTAATTGGCAAAATACAGTAGAGTTAATGCAGAATGATCCTGCTAAATTATGGATCTTTTGAAAACATTGATCAAACACTCAGAAATAGAGAAATGCAGAGGAGAAAGCACACATTGGTATGTAGCTTTTTGCTGAGCTGAGCCCACATCTGGTAGTTGCGAAGAATACAACCCTTTTTGTGTGCAAAGCATCTTAATGGTTTTCAGATAGCTGTAACTTATTCTTGGTGTGAGCCCATGTCTGTGTGTATAGTAGGTATGGCTTTTCTCATCTGGAATTAGACAAGCAGACAGTCAGCCTTCAGTTCTTGGAGTGGAGTTCACACTGAGCATGACTGGGGCTGTTCTTTCTCACACTCAGTAGTGCTTGAGAGGAATCTGCTACCAAAGACATGCAGCTGTGTGTCCCCAGGGTCAGTTGCATGTTCTCCAAAAGTCATTATAAGAGGGAGAAATAGTTAACCTCCCTCATCTTTTATTTTTCCTTTTTTTTCCCCCCCTACAAAATATTAGGCTGTCCATCAGTTTGCCTACCACATGTTCTGTCATCCTAATTTAACTGTCCTGAAAGACCATACTGTAGAGTGATACTTTGTGCCAAAACATGAACAGTATGACAGTAGAAAAATGAAGTCCTTTCTTGGGGCTTTCAGAACTACTGCTGGTACTTAAGTAAGGGGGTTCTAAGAAATCATTTTTCCTAAATAATTACTAAATATGAGTCAGGTCTAATAAGTAAAGAATCATGTTGTATTGTTCACAGCATACTGAATGAGAGTGCTTTCTTCCTGTATCACACTGGACTTATGAGGATCAGACTTAGTGCTTTCAGAAGAGGTAGTCTCTGGTATGACACCCTAAAATTCAGATTGCAACTACAATGGGAAATCCTCTGTATCTTTCAAGCTGCTGTTAATGTTTATCCCTTAAAAGAAAAGTTAAAAGCTATAGCTAAGTGAAATATTAACTATAATAACCAAAATGGTTTTCCTGCTTCAAGTAAAATATTTTAGAATTTTATGTTTATTGGCTTTTCTTTGAACATTAAGTTACAGCTTGGTTATTGGACCAAATACGTGATATAACAACTAGTGTTCTGCGTACTAGAGAAGTGTAATTATATACATTATATATCTGTAAGTAGGTTCTGTGGAATTTGAGTTCTCCCTGTGAAAAGGGCAGTATTGACATAATGGTGCAATACTGTATTACAAGTGTTTCACTTCTGTATTGCCTGATGGAAACTGATAAGACTTTATGAAAGGACTTCCGATCTTCACTGAACAAATGCTTCCAAATTTGAAAATAGTCTATCAGGGAGTTCTCATGGCTTATTTGTAATACTGCTTAAATAATTAAGCCTTGAGATTCCAAAATACGTTTACTAGATGAGCTTTGAGGTCAGGGAATGGGGTGTTTACACTTAGGCAAAGATGTCTTCTTCAGCAGGTATTAATAAGTGTATCCATTGTTTCTAACTGTTATCGGAAACTTTTAGTCCTTCAGTAATTTATTTGTTACAGCCTTGTAATAATGGAATATCACTGGCTTTCTAATCATGATGACATAAATATATCCTCAATTTCTATGGCCAAGAATAAAACCTTCTGCCTGGTTTTAGATGGGCCCAGGTTAAGTGTTTGCTATTCATTTAATCTTGTAACAGCAAGTCTTCCTACAGCAGAGATTTATAAATAATGGAGGGTTTCACTTGCCTCTGATTTCTTACTGCTCGTGGCAATGAGGCACTAGTCATCTACTGGGATTTATTTTTACCATTTTTACCTCCAATTTAATAGCATAATGTCCTGTAAAAATATAGAAAGCAGTCTTTCCTGTCAGCCCTTACAGTGCTCTGTATCCTTCTGTAAAGATGTTCAAAATGTATGAGAGCAAGTGACTGTGGTCAGAGATCTTTCGTTCTTCAGCCATCTGTCTTTTATCTTAATTTGGTATGATGCTTCCTGTGAGTGAGAAGCATTTAGTAGTTGAGAAGTATGTGCCCTAAAACTGTTGCATTTAAGAGAGCCTGATACCACCCTAGAATACACAAAGGTTCCTGAAAATCTTGACTGTCTTACCCACATGTGATAATGTTACTGTCTACCTTCTCTGGCAATTTTCCTGTTTCTTAGAAAGCTGTGAGCTTGTTTACCCTAATCTTAAGCCTTTGGAAACTTCACTCTTCTGGGATCCAGCTGCATAATGGCAGCTGCTCTAGTCAGGAAAGCTGCTTAGGCAGGTCATTAGAAGTTCAGCTCTTACTTGGAAAGCTGGTATCAGTGACCATTACTACTAGCTTTAAACACCCTTTTTGTAAAAAAACAAAGTGAAACAGAAAGCCCTGACCTTTTCCTTCTTTACCTGTGCAGAGAAGTCTGTACTTCCCAGTGGAAATTGCTGGCGGGTTTAGTGATGCCAGACACTACATCCCTGAAGGTTTGTTTCATAGACCTTGATCTGAACAAGTGCCAGGTTTTGCTGCCACTACTTTCCTTCTCAAAGCAGCTACACATAATGTTGGGATTCTTGACATAAAACAAACTAAGAGGGACTGTTAACACGTTATAAGCGTGTCTGTGTCATTTTGCCACCTCACTGTGACAAGATTAGGAATAACATGCCTTCCTCTAGATCTTTCCTTCAAGTCCATGAGGTCTGGGTAGGTTTTTTTCCTGTCTGTTTGGGCAGCAAGACAATCCCAAGAGACACAGTATTGGCTGAGAAAACAAGAAACTTTTATACTAATTAGGCAATTTGCAATCACAGGGTCATACCAAGGGCTGCATTCCTTTCTATAGGAATAGATGAAAACTTGCTGTGTTGTGGGGTGGAAAGCTCTTTAAGCAGGAGGATGTTTATCTGGGACAGACACAAACAGGTTAATGATCTACAAGTCAAATATCTTACAAGAAAGATATTGAACTGTTGGAACATGTCCAGAGGAGGGCCACAAGNCTTGAGCAACCTGATCTAGTGGGGTGTCACTGCTCATGGTAGGGGGTTTGGAACTAGATGATGTTTAAGGTCCCTTTCAGCCTGAACAATTCTATGAATCTGTAAGTCAGATAATAAAGTGTTGCTTCAGAGCGATGTTGTTCCAGTACTTCTTAAGTTTTAAGATTTCAAATGCCTGCCTTTTACAATTCAGCTTTGCTTGTTTTTTTTCCCTGATTTTTAAATGTGTAGCATTCATTATTCATTTACTTCTTTGTGGTTCAGAGTCTTTATGTGTCCTAGGTGTAGGTCTTTCTTCCCTTACTGATGTTAGAGTGCTGTTTACTCATGTATAAACCTGAGCCAGCAAATTATTTTAAAGTTTTTATTCCATAGCATTACAGTTTGTCAAAACCTTTTACCCATTTGTAGTGACCTAGGTCCTTTGTTCCCCCATGGTTGAGTCCTGAGAGCTTGCAACGTCAATCAAGATTTCTTAAGTGAGGTCTTTTCATTAGCTGGAAGGAGAATTTGCCATGAAATATTTTGACTAAGCCGTGTAATAGTGGTTTAAATCTCTTAATTATTTTTGCAGTCATTCTGGACCTTAAGGAAAGGTAAAACTAAAGAGATCTGTAATGCACTGTTGGTGGTGTCATTTAATGCTTTTTTACTTGACATGTCATTTAAAAGATGAAGCTACTTTGCAAACCAAAGATCAAAGATTACAAGTCTCTTTTGTTTTGGCACTGACTGGCAACATCTTAGCTGCATTTCAGTATATAAATTGTCTACTTTCAATCTTAGAAATACTATACAGGTAGAAAAATAAACATAATTAATCAAGCGAAACAGAAAAGATGGATTAATTTCTCTTTAAAACAAACAAAACCTCACAATGCAAAGAACAGAGGTAAAATCAGAAGCAACTGATGGTAAGCAAAGGGGGGAAGAAGACTGGGGTGTAGTAATCAAGATATTACAAAAATTTGAGAAAAAGCTCATGGAGGTACATCTAAAGGTGATGTTTATTTTAAAATCAGAGGCTTAAAGGGGGAACTGTGATCATTATTGAAATGGCTGAAAGAGATATAGAAAAATCGTCTGTAATGATTAAAGCTCCCTTTCAATGAAGTCTTGAGTTAGTTGCAGAAAGCAACTTAGTGAATTGAGAACTATCTCCTTATCCTGTGATTAGGTGGGTCACCTGATCACAGAGGGATATTGAGTTGATCAAGCAAGACCTTTCTTTCCACAAACTCATGCTGTCTCACCCTGATCCCCTTGCTATCCTGTACTTGCTGTGTGAGCACACTCAGGATGAACTATTCCATAATCTTCCTCAGTACTGAGGTCAGGGGCTGACAGGCCTGTTGTTGCTTGGATCATCCTACCTTCCCTTCTTGTGGATGAGAGGCATGACATTAGCAAGCTTCCAGTCATTAAGCTTCCTTCTAAATATTTATTTTCAGAATAAGCTTTTTTTCTTAAATGCTCTTCCTGTCATAATACTATCTTTGAAATAAGCATAATAATGTTGCTTCAGTTTGACAACTTGTTTCATTTCTGGCTGCACAGAATGCAGTCATGCAATGTACACTTGGGCTTAGATGATCTTTTGAGATCCCTTCCAACCCATAACAATCTGTGATTCTTGGAGTCCATTCCATCCATGCATGCCTCCCTCAGTGTCAGAGGTTTTTGCCTCCAATCCAGTCTTCCATTTACAGTATACTGGTTTCTATGGACCACAAATGAGAGAAAGGCTCTCCATTTCAGCAGTGAATTGGAAAAGAAACCTTCCCTCTGCTGATCCTTGCGGTTTTATTCTCTTTCTATTCACCATGTTCCTAGGGCAGAATGGCTGCCATGCTCAGTCCAGTGCCATGTGTCTTTCCAAAGAAAGACAAAAGTGAAGTGAAGTGAAGAAGCTGGAAACTGGAAACCAATTGATCCAAACTGGTTCTACCAGTTCAAAGAGTTAGCCAATGCTTAAACAAAGGGAGAGCAAGCCCCTTTATCATGGGTTACCATAGTAACTCCCAAGTCTCTGAGGTGAAGAAACCCACCAAATTCAAACTATAATATAACCTTATGAAAGTAGACTATGTAGATAGCTCTACTAATTTCACTGTTTCAGACCAAAAAATCTGGTTTTCGCCTGTGACCTATTGGCCCAATGGAAGGGATAAAAATTCTCTGCAAAGTCCTTTGTTTTGAATTCTAAATTATTACAATTCATTTCTTTACAGTGTAAACAATTCTATATAAATGTATAAATACTTTTTTTTCTCCTACATCATGCATGCAGTTAAACAACTTCCAATTTTTATGATATGCAAAATATGAGAGACTGTTAGGATATAATTTAAGATCTGGCTTTTGCCAAAAGAAATTACATACTTAATGAATGCTCTCCTGTTTCCATATGTCTGTAAAATTGAAAGTATCACAGTAATGATAAGGCTAGAAAAGACCTTAAAGATCATCCAGTCCAACCTAAAACCAACCAAGTAAACCTAAACATCTGACACCTAGATCATGCCACTCAGCACTTCATCCAGCCTAACCTTAAACACCTCCAGAGAAGGTGATTCAACCACCTCTGTGGGCAGCTCGTTCCAAAATCTGATCACTCTTTCAGAAAAGACTGACCCCCGCCCTACCTTAACCACCTTTTAGGTAGTTATACACAGCGATAAGGTCACCCCTGATCTTCCTCTTTTCCAGGCTAAACAGACCCAGCTCCATCATCCTCTCCTCATAGG